>PVJD01004037.1:0-57500 GCA_004026545.1 Mormoops blainvillei | reverse complement strand
ATTGGGTAATACAGTCACCTAGGCAAACTGCTAAAAACTACCCTTAATACTCTAGCAGGAGGGTCTACTCTTTTGGTGTCTCTGGGCCACACTGGAAGAAGAAGAGTTTTCTTGGGTCACACATTAAATACACAAACACCAATGAAAACAAAAAAATCTCATAATGTTTTAAGTGTATTTATGATTTTGTGTTGGGCTACATTCATAGCCATCTTGGGTCAGAGGCCCATCTTGGGTTGCAAGCTGCAGGTTGGACACTCCTTCATCTAGAATATATTATCCTCATAATAAAGGTTCGACCACAACAAAGTTCTTTTATTATTACTTTTGCTACCGCTTTGAAAAATAAAATTCTTTTTATTACTTTTCCTGAAGCACTTGGAGGTTTTGAGAATTTGTATACTTGTAAAATGAGCTTGATATTTATAAAATCTAGCAATGCAAAATAAGACAATGACTGATATCTCTGTCATTGTTACAAGTAATTATTATAAGTAACCCAAGCAATAAAAAATTCAAATATACATTTACTTTGCCACATCACTACTTCACTGCTGGTGGATACATGAAAGAGGAACCCGTACTATTCTGGCTGATGCCCAGCTCCCCAGGAATTAGTGGGATATAGTGCTGGACATGACGTTACCTTGGGTACATGACAGTCAGCCCCTAACCAGGCTCTGATTCACAAGCCTAGGAAGCGCTCGCTTTAAGTCATTGGGTAAGATACGAACTTGTGGTAATTGGACCATTTTTGTCGAATGTCTCCACTGTTCTTTTCTTTCCCAGTCTTGTTTGACTTTTTTGGTGTTGTTGTTCAAAAAAAAAAAAAAAAAAAAGTAGAATGGGCAGCCAAAGCTGCTGACCGACTTGGGAGGATTTTAGTGTTTCAGTGTCCAGTGTGTGTCTGACAGGGCCTAGGAGCGACTACATCAGAAAGGTACTTTTTTGGTTTTTCCTTACAGAGTGGTAGGCAGAGTCTGGAACTGGAGTTGGCTGTCATGTCCAAGTCTGTCTGCTTTTTAATACTTTGTTCATTTGCTTTGAAATCTCAAGAGTAAGATGACCTGCAGTATAAGATGGGCTGTTTTGATATATTCCAGTCATGACACCACATCTTTTCAACGTTAACATAAATAATTTGTTGTATTTTTTACTCCATCTAAAGACATGTTACCTCTGCATCAGTGATTATATTAAACATATGACTGTGAAACAAATCAACTAATGGAGTCCATCTTTGCTTCATTCCATTTTACTCAAACTCTGTTAAGAATTAAGTAATTTGTAGCCAATGCTTTCTTGATTATGAATTCAAAATGATTAAAAGTGATAGGAATATATTACATATATATCAATATACTTCATATAGGTTTCTTATAAAATAATATATGTTGATATGTATTAATTTTAACATTAAGACTATAAATAATGTATATAATGTAAATAATGTAAAACCATAAGACTCAATTTTAAAATTGTTAGGATTTTATTTTGTAATCTAAATTAATTAAAATTAATAATAATTAAAGTAAAATATAATTTAGATTCCATTTTCTTATTAATACCATGAGCAGGCAACTCCAGTCATGTATTGTAATATAGCTATGAAATATTTATATATGTATACAACTAAATTTGTGACAATTTAACTACTTATTCTGATTTCCTGCATCGAGGCTAACTATAGTGATGGGAGACATTTGGTTATACATAGGAAATAACTTACCATGTTATTTTAAATTAAAAACTGGACTAAAACCCCCATCTCAAGAAATGTAAGTATTGAAATTATTTCTATACGTTACTTTTTCAAATGGCAAGACAGACAAAATTTTGGAGTTTCATGCCCATGAATATTGAGATTTTACATGAAGCTTGTTAAATGGATCTGAATGTATAGTAAATTATTTTTTCTAAATCTACATGACTAAAAGAATATGAAACACTGTACATATGGTTTAAATACTAGAGAGATTTTTTTCTTCTTCTAATGCTATTTTAATGAAGGTTATTCACTCAGCATTTGTTACTTTACACTGTCTCAGGAAGGACTTAAGTCTCCTGTCACTATACTTAATTAAACACAAGTGCCCTAAGAGACTGCCTACTAACTGCGATTAGCCTCTGCACTCCCCATGGTTGTTGCTTGCTTCCTAAAGCAATATGTAAATCAATGATTAAAGCTTTTATTACATGCACAGTGATTCCATTCTTCCACTGTGAACAAAAGTACCTGACTGCTGATCAAATTCTCTGTATTCGTTTCACCTTTTCCCCCAAATCTCTGTTAGGTTCTGAGCTCATGCCCAAAGCGCTCTCCACCAGGATAGTGGGAGGCATTTGGTGGTTTTTCACACTTATCATCATTTCTTCGTATACTGCTAACTTAGCCGCCTTTCTGACAGTGGAGCGGATGGAATCCCCTATTGACTCTGCGGATGATTTAGCTAAACAAACCAAGATAGAGTACGGTGCGGTGGAGGATGGCGCAACCATGACCTTTTTCAAGGTAAGTCCTATTGGTTATCTAAAATTAATGTATTAATACAATAGAGTGAAAACAAACAAATCTTTCTCTAGTAAAGAATGCAAGAGCATAGCAACACTGCTATTCATGTGGAGCAATCAAGAGCACAACCCTTAGGGACGGAGAGGTATACAACGCAATACATGACCATCAAAGCAAAACATTTCGATATTGCAAATAGCAAGTTTTTGCTTTACAAGTATACTGTTATTGTTTGGAAGAAAATATGACCAACAGTAATGTTTTTCCCCCCAAAAGGTTTTATTTTTCAATGTAAAACAAATAATGTAATGTATTTATTGAAAAATGATAACAAATCATATGATCTCACTCTAATGAACAAACTGAGCTAACAGGCAAAACAGAGACAGACTCATAAATAGAGAGAGCAGGATGAAAGCTACGGAGGGGATAGGGGTGGAGGGATTGAGCAAAAAAGGAAAAGGACTCGTGGACATGGATGACAGTGTGGTGATTTCACGGGGGAGAAGGGTATAAGGAGACAAAATAGTAATGGGAAAAATCCTGTAATAAAATAAAAAGAAAACTGATATAAGGCTTGATCATTCCAGAGAATAGAATGATTACATGTAAAAATATTTCCATATATACATTTCTTTTTTTAAGATGAGACAAGGTTTATTCTTTCAGAAACCTACAGAAAAAGAAGGGAAATAGCAGCTGAAAGACAAAAGCAGAAACACTTCTTGTCATCTGTACATTCATCCATTTAGTATTATGGATGGCACAGACTCTGAAGATGGGCTACCCCGCTGAACTTGGGATGGTTTCCAGGGGGACAGCCATGTGGAACATTTACTTTTTTTATTTTTAGAGATTTTATTTATTTATTTTTTAGAAAGAGGGAAAGGGAGAGTGAAAGAGAGGGAGAGTAATATCAATGTGTGAGAGAAACATTGATCTGTTGGCTCTCACATGCACCCCAACTAGGACAGCCTCTGTAACCCAGGCACGTGCCCTGAGCCAGAATCAAACTGGGGACCCTTCTCTTTGCAGGAGGACGCCCAACCAACGGAGCCACACTGGCCATTCATGGCCATGTGGAACGTTAAAATGGAGGGTGTGTTTGTACCAATATCCAGGCATATAGAATGACTTGCTTTCCTTTTTATTATTATTCTCCTACACCAACTGCTATCGCTGGGCCAGAGTGGACTAAATTTAACTCTAGGGAGTCAGTATTGCTTTATAATAACTTTTATATTTTAACAAGTATTTTTAAATTCTTTGTAGGTTAGACAACTTAAGCACTGGCATTTTCTTTTGCTGTTCACACAAATGCAATTGGAAGTTCAAATAAATTATGCAGTACAAGTGGATTTTTAAAAAATAATTGACTCAAGCTATAAAATAAGTAATGTCATCAAACATTCATCAAGTGCCTATTGAGCACCAGAAATTGCACTACATGTTGGTTATTCTACAGCAAATAATATCTAGCTCTCACTTTTAAGGCAGTTACAGTTGCGATGGGCACATGGAAGACAAACTCAGCAATCATAGATCTGGTTTTTATGTGACTGAAAACAGCAGTTTTGCCTAATTATGTAATTCTTTGCAAAAGTTCTTACAAAGCTAAATTAGCTATTTAGAGTTTTAGCTATTTAGAGTTTAGTTTAGAGTTTTAAAGGACACTAAATGGCCAAAGAATAAGATAAATTTGATTTAGTCAAGTATATATAATTCTTAAAATTTAATTATTTTCCAAGTGAATACCTCATATGACTAGATTAATGCTTGGATGTATATTCTATATTTAATTGGAAATCATTATTATTTAATCAAATTTATTAAACAACTAAAAATGTGTAAAGCCTTATGATCACTACGGTGCTATTTGACTATATTAATTGTAATTAATTAATTTTCCCAATTTAATGTTAATAATTAATAGAGATTGCTGTTCTCATAATTTTTAAAAAGAAATCAACTGTTGAAAATGCTAAATAAGCACCGTGACTAGAAAATTTTGTAGAGTGTGAATATGTAATGCATTTAAATTATTACAATATTCATTGGACTTTTGAAGTGGTTTGTAAAATAATGCAAGCAATTTCACACCAAAGAGATTAATTCTGCCTCACAAATGCTTCAGAATTTTAGTTTATTTTTGTTTTCCAGAAGACTTAAATATATTCTGCTAAAGCTTTTATATACTACATGACTTTTCTAGAAAACAACAAAAAAAAATTCTCATTTTTCCTCATCTTTAAAGCTTAATTTTTCTCTTTTCCATCTTTTCAGTCTTTCTAGTATTCGGTTTCATTTTTGTTTTTGTTCCATGGCCATCGACAGTGTCATTTGTGCACACTTTCTCTTTTGTTTGCTTGACTTTTCTTCTTACTCCTTCATGTCTTGTTCTTTCTAACATACAAGGTTGCTCCTAGTACCCAGAGAAAATTGACATGAAACAACTTTATGTTTCCATCAACACAACACTTTCTTTTTGTAGAATTGAAACTTTCTAGAATGTAGACAAGTCATAATAAAAACCACATAGTGATAATCACTAAATTCACAATTACTTTATGTTGATAATTTTATCTCATGCTGAATTCTTACTGCTGAAATTAGAATTTAAAAGGATACATTAATGCTGATTTTTCTTTAGTTATTTGAATGTAGCCCTAAATGATACTAATTTCATTTTGGCTTGTTAAAGTATATACTTATACTAGCTAATAGGTATGAAATTTTTAAAAAATTCCTAGAAATCTGGAATTGAAGCAATTGCAAGCTCATTTTGAAGCTCTACAATGACCCAAGGACTAGTGTGTGTAGTCTGTTTACATTTGATATCATTCTTTTATTTCCTGATTAACAGCAATGTGTATAGACATTCTAGGAAACACCTTTAAGGCATTCATCTCTTAAGGAATTTCCATTCTGTTTTTGCTAATTTAATGAGACCCTGTTGTTAGCTAATTGTTCTGGAATGCTCACATCTAGAAAATTATTTTAATATATAGTTTTGTTACTATAAGCAAGGGGAGCTGACTCAAAATACTTGTTTTTGAAGGGGATAAGTCCTCACTACAGCACAGAGACAGAGTTGTATAACCATTCTACAATGGTAAGTGATTACTTTTCCAATAGAGTGTATTCATTGATATTACATGCATATATTCTTCACGAAGAATCCTTTCTTCTTTACTTCTACATCCACACACATTCTTCCAAGGCATAGATGTAAAGCCATGACTAGGGGAATAGTTCAAAATTTAGCAGGTGATGTTTCTTCGGTGTTATCCTTTTAAACAATAGAAAACTGTATGGCATCACCAATATGTTCTTAATTATATTTAGACAATAAATTAGCTGAGGGCCCAAGGATTTTATTGAAAACCAAACTTGAAACCTATATAATCTTATTAACCAATGCCACCTAATAAATCTAACTAAATAAATAAATAAATAATTTAAAAACTACAAAAAAAAAGAATAAAAAGAACAGCCTTACACTTGAGAGAAGATATTTGTAAGACATAAACTTCAAGTGACAAGTGTTCCTAATAAAATATAAAATGAAATCCTTTTAATCAAATTGAAATATAGACAACACAATAGAAAATTAGACAAAAGATTTCACTATGGCCCTGGCTAGTGTGGGTCAGTTGGTTGGAGCTTTGTCCCATGGATCGAAAGATTGTAAGTTTAACCCTCAGTCAGGGCACCTGCCTAGGTTGCTGGTTTGATCCCAGGTCAATCAGGGTGCATACTGGAGGCAACCAGTTCATATTTTTCTCTCACATTGATGTTTCTCTCTCTCTCTCTCCCTCTCCCTCTCTTCCCTTCTCCCTTTCCCCCCTCCCCTCTTTCTAAAAGCAGTGAAAAAAATGTCCTTGAGGGAGGATCTAAATAAATAAATAAATAAAAATTAATAAAGATTTCACTGTGCATTTTGTAGAATGAAGGATACAAATAAACTATAAACTTATGAAAGATGCTTAACATCATAAGTAAGGAGGAAATTGAAAATTAACATTTAAATGAGATTATCATTACTCTGCAAACAGATCAGCACAAGTGAAATGGCCTTACTATACAAAGTGCTAGCAAGGGTGAGAAATAGTTGAAACTTTGATATAATACTAATGAGAGTATAAATTGGTACCACCACTTTGGAAAACATTCTGGCACCACCTAATAAAGTTTAAAATGTCTTACCAAAAAAAAAAAAAAAAAGAGAGAAGGAAGAAAAACAAGTAAGAAGGATTTAAAACCTTCTAGGAACTTGGGAACTGGGTGCAGTATAATTAAAATCTCACCCCAGAGCTGAACACTACACAGAATGTTGTCAAACAAAGATATTATTTTTATACGGAAGTATAAAGATTAAGAGAATGAACACAAACATATAGATTACCTGCTCAAAAATCACTCAGCTAGAGGCTGTAAATGGTTTGATCTCCTTTGAAAATCCCTATGTTTTCAAAGTGAGTCATATATTTCACAGAATGAAGCTGTGTCACCTTCTTTCTATGTACCCCTGACTCAGGTTTTCCAAGTTCTACACATTCTTTCCTGGGCTTGGCCTAACTAAAATATCTGGCTTTTTCCAATGAATAAATATAGTCTTCCAAAAAAGATTGTATTAGAGGAGATACATGGTTGTTAAAAATATTCTACCACATATTAAAAGGACATTTAACGGATATCAAATATCTAATGTACATCACTCAATACCTCTCAAAACACAATCTACAATTTAGAATAGTTGGTAGAAATTTAAAAAAAAACAGCTATGAAATCAGAAAAACCTGAACTTAATTACAGGCTCCCCATTATTGGCTGTATTTAGATAAACCACTCACTTTTGTAAACCTCTGACTCCTCATTCCTAAACAGTAATGACTAACAGGACCATTCTCACAATATTTTTTTTATTAAATAAAAACTCTGCATGATATGCTAAGCACCTATTAAAAGCTTGATATATGTTACTAGAATACATGGTTAATTTAAAAAATTTAGAATTACCTATGCTGGTGTAGCTCAGTGGATTGAGTGCTGGCCTGCAAACCAAAGGGTCACCGGTTTGATTCCCACTCAGGGCACATGCCTGAGGTGTGGTCCAGGTTCCCAGTAAAGGGCACATGAGAGGCAACCACACATTGATATTTCTCTCCCTCTCTTTTCTCACCCGTCCCCTCTGTCTAAAAATAAATGCATAAAATCTTTAAAAAAATAAAAGATTTGGAATTAGGATGATTTTATTTTATTTATTTTATTTTTTTATTGTTGCTCAAGTACAGTTTTGCCCATTTTCCCCTGACCACTCCCCACTCCCCCCACCCTTGACCTTACCCCCCTTGACTTTATCCATGAGTCCCCCATATATGTGTCTTGACCACCCTTCCCCTGTTTCCCCCAGTCTTCCCCTTCCCCCTCTCCTCTGTTCACTGTTTGTTCTTCACTTCAATGTATCCGGATACATTTAGCTGGCTTGTTTGTTTTGTTGATTAGTCTCCACTATAGGTGAAATCAAATGGCTTTTGACTTTTACCGCCTGGCTTATTTCACTTAGCATAATGCTCTCCAGATCCATCCATGCTGTTGTGAATGGTAGGAGCTCCTATTTTAACAGATATGTCCCTTAGAGCAAGGGACATGAAGGAAAGAATAAACAAGTGGGACTTCATCAAAATTAGAAGCTTCTGCATGGCTAAAGAAAACATCAGCAAAATGAAAAGGAAAACAATCATATGGGGAAATATATTTGCCAGTGATACACCTTATGACATGGGTTTGATCTCCAAAATATATAAAGAACTCACATGACTCCACTCTAGGTAGACAAACAAACCAATTAAGAAATGGGCAAAGGACCTGAACAGACACTTTTCCAAGGAGGACATACACAGGGCCCAGAGACACATGAAAGGATGCTCAGCATCACTAGCCATCAGAGAGATGCAAATTAAAACCACGGTGAGATACCACTTCACACCAGACAGAATGGCCATCATCAACAAATCAACAAACAAGAAGTGCTGGTGAGGTTGTGGAGAAAAGGGAACCCTGGTGCACTGTTTATGGGAATGCAGACTGGTGCAGCCACTATGGAAAACAGTATGGAATTTCCTCAGAAAATGAAAAATGGAACTGCCTTTTGACCCAGCACTGCTAGGATTATACCCTAAAAATCCAGAAACACCAATTCAAGTGAACCTATGCACCCCAATGTTCATAGCAACACAATTTACAATAACCAAGTGTTGGAAGCAATCTAGGTGCCCATCAGTAAATGAGTGGATCAAAAAACTGTGGTACATTTACACAATGGAATACTAGGCAGCAGAAAGAAAGAAGGAGCTCCTACCCTTCACAACAGCATGGATGGATCTGGAGAGCATTATGCTAAGTAGAATCACAATGATTTTAAACTGTCAAGTAAATTATGTTTCTATGAGCATTAATCAGATAATTTTAAAATACTTTAACAGAGATCACATCATGTTTATCCAATTTAAACTGCTTCATTTTTCTGATTATTGCTGTCATGGAAAGGAAATAATTTCATAGGTGAAATTTTAAAAATGTGGGGAAATTTTTAGGAGCTCTTCTCTTGACTATGTATTTTAAATAGTATATGGTACTCCCTTATCCAGGGAGGATCTGTTCCAAGACCCCCAGTGGATGCCCAAACCTCAGATAGTACCAAACCCTATGTATGCTGTGCTTTTGCCTATGGCATTTTAATTTATAAATTTGGCAAAGTAATTGTTTGACAACAATAACTAAGTAATATAGAAAAATTATAACAATATACTGTAACAAAAGTTTTATGAATGGATATTACTTTCTCAGAATATTTTATTGTAGTGTACTCACCCTTCTTGCAATAAAATGAGATGATACAATGTGTACGGGATGAGATGAGGGTGGTACTCAGAACGGTATATAATTTAATAGTTACCAAGCTATATTTACTTGGTTTCTCTGTATCCGCACTACACTGGACAGCAGGGGGACAAGGAATAAATTATTGTCATTCACGCTTGGATCTCTAGTTCCTAACACAGATTCTGCACATGGTTGGGGTATATTAGTTATTGATTACCACATAATGGTGCTTAAAAAGTACGAAAATCTGTTAGTGGTATCTACTATAAACCTTTGTTTAGCTTACAAGTCAGTTGTTCTCCTCTAAGAAACTGACTGGCGCACTCTTTATATTGTCAACAGACTTTGCTTCTTTTACACCTGGTCAGTGCTTTTGTCAGTGCCAGTGCTGCTAACCCCTTAAGACCTTTAACTGTGTGTTTATGAGTGTGTTTATAATCTAAAACCCACTCCCACAGTTCTTTTCAAGAGGTGTCTCTCTCTTGATTTAATCATTGCTATTTTGGGCTAGATGGTCTTTATCCAGAGGAGAAAATCTACAAGGATATGCCCTAACTTTTTCAGAGGTCATAACAAAGTACCTCAAGGCAACATGATTAATTTGATCTCTAATTAAGGGCTGACCCCATATTGGAACAATTTTGAGAGCTTGCTTAGAACATTGAATATTAGAAACACTTTCATTACCCAACCATGCAATTTCTAAATCTGTATCACCTCTAAATTATGTTTGGAAGCAACCCAGATCTTTTAAATTAATTTTTCCTCTTCCTACTTCTTCATTGTTCTTATTATTGTTAGTATTCTCTTTCTTTTACTACTTTATCTTATGTAGCTAAAAATAACTAGCTAATACATTAAATATTTTGTCATTGTGTCTGAATATTTTTTATCAAATCTAAAAGATTATTAGTATGCATTCATCTTCCAAGTTATTACAAGGCACACTTTAAAAATGTTATTTGTCCATATATTTACAGATTCCAATATTCCCAGCCTTTTCTAGTGGCTTCATTGTCATCTGCTATGGGACCCTAAATCAGTGTTACATATTTACATTTTCTTTATGGCAGCAACTCACTTCTTTTACTAAATTCCATACAGTTATCCATTGGAATAATGAACATTACATTAATTGATAGAACACCTGTGACAGACAGTTTTCGATACAAAGTGTGATTACTTTCAAAATTTTTCTACTCTGTGAACTATAAATATTTCTATAAATAAACTATAAATGTTTCTTCAAAATATAGTCAATTTATTTGCAAGTCTAGATTATAGTGTTATGAATGCAAACAATTGGATTAATCCATCGGAAAGGAAAGTTTTATCTTTTGGTACCTAGCAACAAAAGAGGGTTTGTTTTCTTTTCCTTTGTGTGTAATCTCCCTCTCCAGGAGAACTCAAAATACATACTACATTCCATTTCATTAATCTTCACAGTAACCCCTAAGAAAGGCAGAAAGCAATTATCATTAAGCTCATTTAACAGATGAAGAAACTTAACAATGAAGAGGTTAAGTGACTTATTAATTATGAAAGCCATAACCAAGGGACTCATAGTTTCAACAATGAAAGTAATAGCCAAAGATATCATGGCACAACCGTCCCTACTCAGAGGAACTAAGTGCCTTAGTCATTTGGACTCACCCACATGACCTCAAATGGTTACTCATATTAAATTTCTAAAACATTTGCCTTAAGCCATTCGGGCACATGCGGCTATAACATGTACTTTATAGTGTGCTACTTATTCCGTGCTCATAGGTTCAGTGATCTTCTGAAATTAAACTATGCTGAGGTGACAGTGTAGGTTTTTAAGCCTGAATTGCTTGTGTAGCATGCCCATAATGATTTCTGAAAGCTTGAGTGGTTTTTGCTTTTTAAATGCCAATAGAACATAAGTAATTTTTGAGTTGATGGACAGAATGTAAAAAGTTGGCAGTTTACTGCAAGTATTTAATAAATAAATTGAGAAACTTACACTACTGATTAGGTATTTTCCATATTTTTCTTAATTTCTACAGAACATGATTTTTGTTTTTATGTAGAACAGTGGTGGTAATGTCAGCATATTACATTTACTATGAAGAGATTTACACATTAGAACATTAAATTCTCAAAATGGCATTTATAGTGTATTTTGACATGGAAAAGCGTTTTCTAACATGAATTCTTTTTCTCTTGCTGTATTGGTGATAACACGTTTTGAAAGTTTCATTTTGCATAGATAAAAATTGACTTAAAATTGTTTTTGAAGATAAATGAGATCATCTAAAATTACTTTTGAATTTATTTAATTTAATGTATTTTTATTGAGATATAAATGGCATATAACATTGTAAGTTTAAGGTGTACAACCTGTGATTTGATATATTTCTATATTGCAATATGATTACCACCATAGTATTAGCTAACATTTCTATTATATCATGTAATTTTTTTTTTGTGGTGAGAACAATTAAGATTTAGTTTCTTAGCGACTTTGAAGTTTAAAATATAGTATTGTTGTCTCTAATCTCTATGCTATGCATTCAATCTCTGAAACTTATTCTTTGAATAAGTCTTTTATATTTTATATAGCAAATTCCTAGTTAAGTATGGTAATAAAAAAAAGGTTCAACAATTGTTTGCACATGGATAGAAATTGGGTTTAGCCTTCATTGTGTACCGTATTTACTATTATACATATTATAATCATTTTTCACCACTATCCAGAAGGGATTCTTTGACAATATAATAATTAAGAATGTGAAATGGTACTTCAGTAAGTACAGCAGTTATTTATTTAATATGAACTGCCTTGTTTGTTTAGGTGTTACTAAATTGTCACATAGCTTTACTTTCAGGTCATATTTTTTAAAACTCAGAATTACTTTATGCTTAGTAATGATGCCTTCCATTTCTCCTCAATAATTTAAGGAAAAGCCTCAGACTTGAGCTTTGGGTTTCGTATGGAATATATTGTCTCTGTTCCTAGAAACCACTTTAAAAATGGAATAATATGAGTATAGGTATATTACCATCCAAGTTTTGTAGCTAAATTTCTGACTTGTTAATAGATTGTACCTACCTATGTATGTATCATAAATTCTAGACCATAGCCCAGCAAAGTTAGTGATATTGAATATATTATCAGGATCCCCAGTTAAAGCACTCCTTCAACTTATTTATGCAGCCAGTCTTTTTTTCTACCAAAGTCACAAAAGACATGGCTGCAACCAGTAGGACTAGATAGCTTTTTTGCCCAGAGACATATAATCTTGTCTACGACAGGCAATAATATCACTCTGATAAATAAGGAGAAAGTCTTGATTTTTACATCACTTTTTCAAGGAATAAAGTTATTATTTAGTCCTATTTGGGATATCATCTGGTAAGTTTTAAACATCGTTAAAATATCCATTTGTTTAAGCAAGCAGTCTCAACCCGTCTGCACATTAGAACGTTAGCATCACTTGGGGAGCTTTTAGAGAATACCGAGGCTCCAGGTCCCTCTCTAGACCAAGTAGATTCTTGAGGAAGGGCCCTGAGCACCTGAATTTTTTATTACCACCTCTGGTGATTCTATTGTGTAGGAATAGTTAACTTAATTTGAATTTTGAACAATACCTTCATTATTGGCATTAGTAGTTAATAACTGAGTGCATCAACTTTGCTCTTTTAATATTTGGGTAGGCATTTTTCTCTTCTGAAATACAAACTCCACAAAATATCAGACAGAAGCATGAAATAATCTGCTGACCACATTCTTACTCCCTTTGAATTATTTACCTGAATTGCCTTTAAAGCCCTTTCAACAGAGATTTGCAGAAAGTAAAAATCTAATTATAGTTTCACTTCTGACACCATTCCTGGAAGGCCCCAGTAGGTATGCCTGAGAATTGCCATGTGGCAAGATGAAGGTTAGAGCTTTCTCCTTTCTCAGAGAAACATGATGGGGTAAACCCTGACTTTTGTTTGTCTCTCTGAGTAAACATGTGTTCTATGGGACTTGAGGAAGGGATATATTTACCTTTCCTTTATAAGCCTTTATTGGAGGTTCTTTTACCATGGGGGATAGTAGCAAAATTAGAGAAGAGACCTGTAAGGGGCCGTATTAGAGTTGAAGAATTGTACATGTGATTTTGGGGAGTTACCTGATGGGAAGCAGATTCAAAAGGGATGAAATATTGAGTTGGCCAAAAAGCCTGTTTGCTTTTTCTGTAAAAGACACATTTTTCATCTTCACCAATAACTTTATTGATTTAGATATTTTGAGTATATCAGCTATTTCCTGCATGGTATAACATTGTTCTCAATTAATGTCTCCATTTGATCACTATCAACTTCAACTGGTCTACCCAACCATGAAGTATCATCCAGCGAGACATCTCTAGCACAAAACTTCGCAAATCACTTTTGACACATTCGATTAGTCACAGCACCTTCTCCTTACACTGCATAAGTCTCTTTTTGTGTTTCAGCTATGTTTCTACATTTCATAATATGCCAAAAATGTCACTTATGTTCTTCCCTTTTTAATATTAAAATGGCTACACAAAAATTCACCGACTTTGATGTTTTTTGAAATTCATGCTGATATGACAGCTGTCACAATACAATCTAACAAAATTGTTTTGAATGCAGTTAAAGACAACTAAGTGCTACTACAACCATCTTATGGAAAAAAAAAACAGATCAACTTTTTGTCCAACTCAATACCTTACTCTATAGGTAGATATTGCTAGGTTCTGAGCATAAATTAGAGATTTGGGCTCATGTAGTTTTCTTGCCTGAGCTTACTGTACTATCCTATAATATTCAGTGAACTGTTGTCACTCTTTTCCTTGTTGTGGAAAAAAAATGTAACTATATTAATTGATAGGGACAAATTATTACAAAATTCTAATTGACATGTTCCTTTGAATCACCTAAGGATTCCTCTATACCCGTGCTCCTGCAGATCTAAATTGAAACAAAATGCTGCTCAAATATGGTATTGTGCTCTAGCTTGGGTGATGGAAAACAGAATATAATTAGGCTTTCCAAGCCAAACTCTGTTTTTGCTAATTTGCCAGCAAGTTACTAATTAGAAAAAACCCTATAGCTATTTAGAATAAACAGAAACTTTATTTAGAATATTTTTGTTTTTACACGCATTGAAATTTGTGGATAATTTATTTATTGTTTTAATTTTTCTACGTACTTAATTGAATGAAATAAAATTTAAGCTTTATAGTTGAACACTAATGTATCTCATTAGTCAGTTTAGATTAATGATTAATACTATTACTAAAGTTTCTATTTGTTCATGTTGATATTTTGTTCATTTTCTATCAAACACCTTTACAAGTAATCTGAAAGATATATCTCAGCAAAGATTTTTATTGCTATATCATTTCTCTAATTCTCCAAAATTATTTTTTTCCTTATTAATGGTGTTAACCTACTGGTTGTGGGTAATAGATTACTGTTAACATTAGGTTAAAAGGAAATATTTTGTTTGATAAAATAAGGCTGGTATTTTAAAAGTATTATAGTCTTATTAGCATCTCATGTAGTTTTGATATTAATTCATTACGTTTGAGATAAATATTTAAACCAATTTTTATTATGAATTTAATTAGCATAGTAAAGAGGTTATTTTTACCCAAGAAAGTTGTCTCCCTCCCCCATTCTCATCTAACAGACAATTTATTGCATGTGAGGCCTGCTCTTATGTTTATTGCAGGGATTTGCATAAGACCTACAGAAACCCAAGGCCATTTTACTATGTTCCCATTCCAAGAAAGAAAACGGTGCCTTTGAGTAAAGCTGCTCCAGCAGACACTGGTTTTTCATGCCAAGTTACAGCCATCAATGGTGAAATAGCAGATGTGAAGGCTGGTTGGCATCAGAGCATACGAGTCAAAGACTTTCCTATGGGAAAGAAAGTGCTTCATTACACTTTATCTGTGCTAAGAACATTGGTTCTATCAAGCTGTCTGAAAATTAGAAAGTGATGGGTTTTATTACCCTTGCTCTGTCAGAGTGAATTCAATAGTTAAAAAATAAATGATAGCCCTATTTGGGGAATTATAAGAAGTGATTAGAGTCTCAATGTATTCAAACTTGGAAGGACCAACAACTTTTATCTTAGCTTCTCTAAAACGTCTGCAGGACAAAAGTTTCAACCCTCCCTAATTGTTGCATTTTCTATATATACCAGTGAAGTTTTGAGACTCTTTAATTGAAGAATAAGCTATGTGTAAAATCTGAGAAATAAAAGTTTTAATTGTGTTGGAAAGCCAGTGTGTGAGGCCGCTGTTATTCCCGGATATACCATGGTTCTGTCCCTCTCGTTTGCCCTCCCTCCTCCATTCTGGGCAGGGACCATTCTTGCTATTTGTCACATCAGGATGGCAGCTTAAACATGGCGTTGCACCTCATCAATCTTAGGAGAGAAGTCCCCACAGGGAGTAAGAAAATTCGAAAGTCAGTTAATATAGTGATGTCGAGTTGGCATGTCAAGTGCTGGATAATGGATAATAGTTGTCACTGCAAGAGTTTATAGCCACTGGAAAGGCAACAATTTGAAGGAAATTCAAGAAGGGCATATTTTTGGATACAAAAAGTAGGCTGAGATTAAAATTAGTAAAAATTGTTTTTTAAAAAGTATAATATAAAAATGTGAATATTTCTTAGATAAAAATAATTAAAATGAAAATTTTATTTCTTTTCTATAAATAGCTGAAAAAAGCATCATTTGGTATTTCTAAAACAAATGTACAAACAAAAAACCCAACTCTCTGCTTTGTAAATTATATGAAGAAATGATATTTATTGGCATTGTGGCTAAGGAAGATCTATTATTCATGCTTACTGTTTTCTTTCGAGGGAGGTTCAGTTTTAGAATATCAAAAAAGACATGATTTTAATTTCTCTAGATTGTCCATTAATTATAGGTGTATATACTGAAACTTCTGCTTAATCCAGAATATCCTTGGCAGTTAATGTTTTTAATCTTTCATGCTCTGTGATGTCCTCCCTTGGGGAAGCTATCCTTTTGTTGTAAATACAATTTATATAAATTAGCATCTTCGGTCAGCTGAATTTTCTTTTATTTATTTGTTTTTCTACCCTTTTCCAAAAGTCCAAATAGCAATGATATCACTTTGTTCTTTGATTTTAAGAGTTGATTTTATTTATTTGTTTATTTATTTATTTCATTCTTTTATTACATAGACATGGAGTGCTTACCATCTGCCAAGTGCCAATCCTATCCCCTGCCTTTGTTTTTTCTGTTGTTGTTCAAGTATAGTTGTCTCCATCTTCCCACCACCACTTTCCTCCACCCCACCCACCCCCAGCTCCCAACCTCAACTCTACCCTCCTTTGTCCTTATCCATGGGTCCTTTATGCATGATGCTTGACAACCCTTCCCTTTCTTTCCCCCATTATTCCTCTTCCCCTTCCCCTCTGGTTACTGTCAGTTTGTTCTTTATTTCCTTGTCCCTGGTTATATTTTACCTGGTTGTTTGTTTTGTTGATTAGGTTCCCTTTATAGGTGAGATCATAAGGTATTTGTCTTTCACCACCTAGCTTATTTTACTTAGCTTAGTGCTCTCCAGCTCCTCCCACGCTGATGCGAAGGGTAGGAGCTCCTTCTTTCTTTCCGATGCATACTATTTCATTGTGTGAATGTACTGCGGTTGTTTGATCCACTCATTTACTGATGGGCACTTAGGCTGCTTCCCATCATTGGCTATTGTAAATTGTGCTGCTTCGAACATTGGGGTACATAGGTTCTTTTGAATTGGTGTTTCAGAATTCATAGGGTACAATCCCAGCAGTGGAATTGCGAGGTCAAAAATAGCAGTGCTATTTTTGGCCCTGGCTGATGTGCCTCAGTGGATTGAGTGTTGGCCTGCCAACCAGAGGATCACTGGTTTGATTCCCAGTCAGGATGCATGCCTGGGTTGTAGACCAGGTCCCCAGTAGGGGACACGTGAGAGGAAACCACACATTGATGTTTCTCTCCCTCTCATTCTCCCTCCCCATGCCCTCTCTAAAAATAAAATAAAATAAAAGCTTTAGCTCCAGCTGGTGTAGCTCAGTGGATTGAGCGTTGGCCTGTGAACCAAAGGGTCACTTGTTCAATTCCCCAGTCAGGGCACATGCCTGAGTTGGGGGGCAAGGTCCCCAGTAGGGAGTGCATGAGAGGTAACCACACAAAGATGTTTCTCTCCCTCTCTTTCTCCCTCCTTTCCCCTCTGTCTAAAAATAATAAAATAAATAAAATCTTTTAGAAGAAAAGGCAGTGTCATTTTTAGTTTTTGATGTATTAGAAAAAGGACAAAATAAACTTTAGAGCTTGTTAATATTTGTTGATAAGCATGAGCCTAATACAATAAAGTCCTCAAAAATATTGCTTTAAAATATTGCTAGACTGAACATCACTGCTAAATGTCTTAGTCTTAGAGGAATCAGATTCTGAAATTATTTTAATTCCTTTTTTTGCTGTAATATTTGTGACTGTGGCAGTGCTTACAGTTGTTTAAATGTCTAGTGCATACTGATGAGCGCTTTCATCGGCCTCCCATATTCAGAGTAATTCTTTAATAATTTCATAAATAAAGAGCTTTCCAGATGAGTGAATGTGTCCACACATGTATACACATGTTCATGAATGAGTGTGTTCTGTAAGATTAAGACTTGCTACCATAATTGGAGTTAAATTATGGATAATTAAATAATTTATTTTTCTCATAACCTGTTTCCACATTAAATCTCTTTTAGTGGAAGAACAGTTCAGATGTGACAATAAATAGTAATTTTTATATTCCCTGACAACATATGAATAATGTTTTTTATTGTTATTAACCTATTGTATACACATAGCATTAATCAGTGAAAAGATTTAATTATCCCTATAGGTAGTGTTTCATTTATGAAATATTATAATTATAGCTGTTTAGAGGCTATACTATAAATTCGGTTGCTTTGTAGGTATCCTGACTGTTTTCGGAACACTATGAGTTCATGCTTCATTTTATTTTTTTACAAAAACAAATAAAGACCAAAGAATTGAAAAGTAGCATTAATAATGGATATAAAGGATTGTTGAGTCAATGCAATGCACTTGAACATAATGATTAAATGGTATGAAGTCCTACACCTGACACTCACTAGGGATTTATTTTTCCCCTCTAGGCTTCTGTTTTCTTACAAGTAAAATGGGGTGTAAGCATATGACTTCTACCTGGCTTGCATAAGACACTAAATATGTATTAAATTTCCAGTATGTACCTATAGTTATCCTTATTATAAGGAGCTTAATAGTAGAATTATTAAACTCTAGTGATGAACCATTTCCCTAATATAGATGCCTGTATTATTAGAAATACATTCAGTTTACTTGTGGTTAAAACCAAAATCTGACACTCAGTTACATTTTTTCTGTCTTAATAATTTGATCCTGATTGTAGATTATTTTAAAATATTCTGATTATTCTCCTGTACTGTTTAAGAGCTAAAATGCATTATAAATCTAGGTCCATTTACACATTATGGATAGTCTTAGAATTAATGGCCTTTTTTATTAATGTGTGAGATTAGTTTTTACAAACCATTTATGTTCAGAATTAATGCTTAAGTAGGATAAAATAACCTCACATTTTTAATTTTCTTCCTCTCCATAAATATAAACATGATAATTTCAGCAAGTTTCTTTTTCTCAGGAAACTATGCGCATGGCTCATGAGAACTACAGAAGTTTAGGAAAACAAAGGAAAAGTGTCCCAACTCTAATCTACAAAGACAGTTCTTAATATCTTCTAACAATAGCCACTCACATTTTCTCTACAGATTATTTAGATTTTACAGCTTTTTCTTTTTTCATTGTTAAAAACTTTTAGATTTAATAAAGGTACACAAATTCTTCTGTTTTCACTGAACACAGATAATAGTGCTCTTTTCAGGAATATGCTTTAAAGAGTAATTATCATTAAAATAGGGTTATAAAAATGTTTTTGTAATACTTTCAGATAAACATTTTCCTTGAGATAGATTCTAAAACAAAGAGCCTTTTGCTAATTTCCAAACCTATTCCATCTTAGTCATTACAAAAATTAACATTTAATTTACAATGTTTAAATGTTTACATTTAAACATATGTATACAGCAGAGAAATCACTTATAACTTAGTTAACCAAGCGATTGGGATGTTCATTTTTAATATGCATTGTATTATAATGTCAGAAATTTAATGCTTTAAAATGTTAAATTTAAACATTTAAACTTTCAAGAAAAATCAGTAGAGATGATGCTAAATTTATTTGTTTAGGATTCTTAATAAATCTTGCTTTCAAGTAAAAGAGAAAATAATGTAATACAAATATATAGGAATAGTCATTAACCTTTTTCAGTTAAACTATATTAATGTACATTTAGAAGAACGATCATATATAATACATATATATTTATCTGTTAGCTGTAATTTATCTAGGCTTTCCATTTTTATGAATGAAAAAGACCACTTGCATGACTATACTCTTCTCAGAAAGAGTTGCCAGTGAAAAAATTTGGATTGACATTCAGTTTCTCAGTGATACCGGGATGCCTAGAACATACCAACACAACAAGGGACTCTATGTTAGTTCATATTCTTTAAGTGTTTTAAATGAATAGTTTTTATTATATCTTATTTCTATTTCAACTCTCAAAGCAAATAACCCAGCCTGACTTCAGGAAACAAATAGAACTCATGAGGTGAATTAGTTGTTCACATTGTCAGAGTGAAGGAGGTGACAATCTAGATGGCCATGGGTAAGAAATGAGTGTGGCAAGAAACAACCATTTTTAGATCTACTGGGAATATTCTAACCTGTAGATATTTAATAAAGATCCCCCCAATTTTATGATAATTATGACAATGTCAAAAGTGTTGCTATTTGTGATGTGGGCCCCCTTGAAATTCAGGAAAATCATTAGAGCTATTTATGTCTGTGGGGGAAAAAATGACTTTAAGAAAACCAGCAAAATTCATGTTGAAGAAGCCAAATAATCTAGCAGTAAGAAAGAGTAACTTCCCTGAAGTCAGAAAGGTGTCTACATTTGAAGGTGTCTGAGAACTAATTTTGTGGAAACAGGAATCCTGAGATCATGGCAGGGAGTCTCCATATTAATGATGCCGTTCAGGAGTCAGCACCAAGCTCGCCAGGCTCCACTTTGAGAACTGCTGTCTTTCTGGGGCCCCAACCACGGCAAGGAGCTGCTGCCATTTACTTCTACACGGGTGCTGTAATATGTCTAATACTTAGAGTAAAACACTTACGGCTAGAAGAAAAAAAATTAACTGTATTTTGAAAATAAAGATGGGAGCTAAACTCTTTCTATATCTTATTTGCATTATCAGTAGACATACAATAGCTATCTATGCTGACTCATCCTTATTTGTGGCTTTGTTTCTTTCCAAATCTCAGGTCTAATGTATTGTCCCTGCCATATGTTGAAAAAAAGGGTGCAGAGATTTACTGTCACTAGTCATGAGAGAAACAGGCAGCGATTACCTTTGCTCCTTTCTTTGAATTTGGGGACACTTTCAGCAGTGTCAAAATCAGTAGTTTTCTACAAAAGTCTTCGAAGAAATTTTAGTCTCTTAGGCCAAAAATTAGAATTGGATTTTTGCTTTTGTGTGGCTTTTAAAATATGCATGATTATTGAACATGTGAAATGTGGCAGGTGCAATTGAGCAATAAAACTTTAAATTTTATTTTATTTCAATCATTTTAAGTACATCTTTATTTTAATTAATTTAATTCAATTGAAAAATTAAAATTGAAATAAGACATTTTCCCATTAAACAAAACATTATATTTTATTTTAAACTTTGTATAATATAGATATTTTATGTAGATTATGTTATCAGTGCCTGTGTCATTTTTAGTATACCAATATTCAGTTGCAATGGATTGATTCAGTACAAGTGAATTCTTCTAATGTACTAATGCAACATTGTTAATATGTTTATTTAAAAATTTTGTGCAGATGACATAATTTATAATGATCACTGAGTAAGCCATAACTAGTAATTAAATTTAAATAATATTATTTAAAAGAAAATATAATTAAATTATGTTTCTAGTTTAAAAATTACATATGGGTAAACTTTCAAATGTAAAAAGAAGGTATATGATTGAAGCAGATTTGAGAAATGTATAAGCTAGTATTGTCACTGCAGTAGTGAAGATTAAGAGTCAAGATGAATATATGTTACAGGTTTTACCATAAATGGCAATTGCAATTTGCTGAAGCAAAGTAGAAAAGCTGCTTATTGCATAAAAATATTTTTAACAATAAAATGATCATCAATAAGAAATATTCTCAGAAAACACTTAATGAATGTGATAAATATGTTCCTCTTAGCACTAACAAGTGAATCAATAAAATTAGTTGCCTAAAACTAGAGTCAAGTGTTCAAAAATTTTTTAAATGATTTTTAACAGGGTGTGAGCTTGTACCTTTGGACTGATACTACAAAACTTGGATTTTTTTAAAAATTTGTAACAACATGTATTCTTAAACATCGAAAAATTTTTTTACATGATGGAAAGATAGTAAAAGATACTGGGTTGGCCAAAAAGTTTGTTTAGTTTTTTCTGCGCGATAGCTCTGATAGTGTTCATAGCCTTTAACTACATTAGAAATGATTTTATTAGACTCTATTGTGACAGATGCGTATTAGCGTGCATTAAAAAAAATAAAAAATGGTGAATTTTCTGCAGCTATTTTAATATTGAAGATGGAAGAAAATACGTAACCTTTTAGCATTTTATGCTTTATTATTTCAAGAAACGTAAAAATGCAACTGAAATGCAAGCAAAAAAAAAAATCTGTGCAGCCGTTTGGAGAAGGTACTATAACTGATTGAATGTGCCAAGAGTGGTTTGCGAAGTTTCTTGGTTATCGACTTTCTGGCCAAAAAATTCTTTGCTGTGGGGCTGTCTTATGCATTGGAAGATGTTTAGCTGCACCCCCGACCCCCACCCCACCCTCTGTCCACTAGAAGCCAACAGTGGGAGATAGCTGACATACTCAAAATATCCAAATCAATAAAGTTATTGGTGAAAAAGAAAAATGTATCTTTTATTTTATGGAAAAAACTGAATTAACTTTTTGACCAACACAGTATTTCAATTGTGGAAATTTTATAAAATTATCAAGAAAAAATTAAAAGAAATATTTTACAATAAGAAACACCCAATTTCCCTGCTTAACTTCCCCCTCCTTTTCACCCTTGACCCCATGGAACTTTCTCCATTTCTATAATTTTGTTACTTTCAAGAATGTTATATAAATAGAATCATGCAGTATGTAGCTCTTTGGATTAGCTTTCTCCCTTAGCATAATTCTCTGGAGGTTCATCTAGGTTATTGTGTATATCAATAGTTTTTCCTTTTATCACTAATTTTTCATTGTGTGGTTGTACCGTAGTTTGTTTAATCACTTACTTGTTGAAGTATATCCAGCAAATCTGTTATGAACATCTGTGTCCAGGTTTTGATGTACACAATGTTTAATATTGATAAAATCTAATACACACACACATACACACGCACACACGATTTCATTTGTGATTTGGATATTTTACCTCAGAAGACTTTTTCTAACCTAAGAATCTAAAGATTTTCTACTTACTATATTTTCTTGTGAGGGTTTTATCATTTTAGCTTTTAAATTTAGGCCTATGATCCACTCTGAGCTATTTCGTATTGTGTGACGAATGGGGACTTCACTCATTTACATATTGATGTCTTGGTTTCTCAGAACCATTTGTTGAAAAGACTATGCTTTACTCATTGAATTATTTTGACATCTTTGTGGAAAACTAAATGGCCATTAATATCATGGCTTATTCCTGGAATCTCAGTTCTATTCTCTTGATTTGTAAGTATAACCTTATTTAAATACCACACAGTCTTGAATACTGTAGAAAGTTTTGAAATTAAAAAGTATGAGTTCCTCAATCTTCTTCTTTTCAAGACTATTTTGGTATTCTGGTCTTGAATTTTCATATGAATTTTAGGATAACTGGTTAATTTCTTCAAAAAGCCAGGTGAAATATTAATAGGGATTGAGTTCAATTTACATAGGTGTGTGGGGAGTATTGTTATCTTAACAATATTAAGCCTTCTGATTCATGAACATGGGATATTTTTCCATTTATTTAGGTCTTCCATTTTTTTCGACAATGTTTTGTAGTTTCATTTTACAAACTTTGTACTTCTTTTTAAAATGTATTCTGTATTTTATTCTTTTCAATGCTATTAGAAATAGAATTGCTTGTATAATTTTATTTTCTGGTTGTTTATTGCTAGTAAAGCTGTGAAACCCTTTCTTTAATTGCTGTCTATCTGTAAAGCAGCTGAAAGAACAGTAGGTTTTGTTGAAACAGGAAGGGGGGAAAAGGGGTGCAGTGTCTGACAAGCCTTTCCTCTCCAACTTGTTCCCAGCTGTGGTATAAGACGATGCGGGAAGTTCTCAGCTCCAGCTATGCCTTAAAATGACCAAGGCTGCTTTTAAGAACTATCAGTGCTAAGATCGATTGAAACAAAATCTTCAGGAATAAAGCCAGAACAGTTTTTGTTTGTTCATTTTTTAATCCTCCAATGATTCTGAAGAACATAAAAGAGTTTGGGTACCATTGTTGTAGGGTATACTGTTGAAAAGCAACTCTTATATTTTCAGTCTTCAAATTTGGTTAGTTGTGTACTTGGGGATACATAGATACTTTCCTACATATTTGTACTGCTAGAGAATGCTTTTTAAAAGTTAAAAACATGGCATGAAAATGTGAAATGCACATGTATCAAAGATTTTATTGTTAAGGTTTGGTCAAAAATTTGAGGCAACTGGAAATGAAAAAATGAATTTTCTAATAGATGTAAAATTAGCTGCTTTCCTTGAGTTTAATAAAATGTAATGTTTGGAATTACCTTTTTTATAGATTTAAATCAACTTAATCTTTAACATATAAAATTAATTTGCATTGCTACAGATGAGAATTGTCTGCACACTATCAGTTTTCTACAAGATATTGTTTATGTCTACTGAGATGTTAATAGTTTAGTTAGAATAAAGTCAGTCAAGTGCTTGCTTTTATAGAATTAGGAAATCCCTAGATAATCCACCAAACAACATCCAGCACTCCATTGAAAGAACACCTGAGAATCCTTTTCACTCATTTCTAAGTCTTGGACAATATTTTCTTACTGTCAGCCCCATTGAGATTCTACACAAATACTAGTCTGTTAGGTTAGACCTGATTACTTATATAGATGTAGCAAAAGCCTTAATTAACTATACAGGCTTTCTTGCGTTTGCTTAGCAAATCTAGAGCCATGCAACATTTGCCAACCTCTATGTCAGAGAATTAACTTTTACTGGAGATATTTATAAGTAGTCCATATTGGAATTTTAAAAGTAGCTATTACTTAACCAAACGAGGAAACTTTCCCCACTAGATTTCACCTACAATCTAAATGACACTAGGTGAATTCCTCTGTTCTTCAGGTTCCCAGGGTTTTCTAAGTTTGCTGGCCGAGGAGGAAGGAATTCTCCTTACCACTGATAAGGCTAGGACCTGGATGCCAAATAACAGTCCAGTTTTCCTAGGAGGGTTTTGCAGCTACTGGCTGGATTGGGAAGTCAACCCTTACTTTTAATTAATAGGCTTGTCATGACTGATTAAATTAGAATCATTATCAAATGTGACACTCCATATATAGTCTTAGTTGCAAAAACGGTTTGTTCTATTATATCCTAGTAAAAAGAAAAATATATATTTTGGAACCTATGCAAATTATTATTATGAATAATAAGGGAGCTAAATAAAGGCTTCTGAATCTCAGAGCATGAACCAGAGCATTTCCACTTATAAAATCAAAGTCTGCAAAATCAAATATTAGAGAAACTCATGAAGAAAAAGAAAAGCCCTGGCCAGCATGGCTCAGTTGATAGAGTGTTATCCCGTGAAGCAAAACATCCCTGGTTCAATTCCCAGTCAGGACATATGCCTGGGTTGCAGGCTGGTCCCTGGCTGGGATGAGTGCAAGAGGCAACCTGTCAATGTTTCTCTTTCACATTGATGTTTCTCTCCCTCTCTTTCTCCTTCCTTCCCCTCTCTCTAAAAAAATAAATAAAACCTTTAAAAAAATCAGAAGAATAGATTTCCTTCTGTAGTCATGAAAACAGATCATGAAAAACAGTACTGTTATATCCTGCCTCAGTATTCAATGTTTCAGTATATTAGAAATTATTTATGTATTCAATGATTATTCATTAACTAACTCAGTTTACTAATAACCCAAGATTTAAGTTACCTAAAAATCTTGAAAATTTTGTTTAAACTGACACATTATAAAACAAAATTATTGTTGATATGAAAATTTAGAATTATAATCAAATTTATTTTAATATTATATTTTTCAAAATATTAAACACATGCAGAAGTAACTTTAGTTTATTTGATTAATTAACCAGTGTAATAATGTTCATAAATTTAGATTAAATACATTTTTCATGAGAAATCAAAACTAAATCTTATAAAAATATAATATGCCTTTATATTTACATAATATTTAAAATTTATGTTGTCATATAACCATTTAAGCCATCTGATTGTATTTTCATCCACTTTATAGAACATGGCCTTTGTGCAAGGGAGGCTATCACAATTTGTGCATTAGAAATTCTGTCCTTTGCCCTGGCTGGCGTGGCGCAGTGGAATGAGTGCCAGCTTGTGAATCAAAGGGTCATCAGTTCCATTCCCAGTCTAGGGCACATGCCTGGGTTGCAGGCCTGGTCCCCAGTAGAGAGAGTGCAAGAGGCAGACACACATTGATGTTTCTCTTTCTTTTTCCCTCCCTCTCTCTAAAAATAAATGAATAAAATATTAAATAAAAAGGAATTCTGTGTTGTTTTCTATGTATTTGGGAATATTCAACTTATATAAGCACTTATTTATTGTTACATATTAATCAGAACAGTAATTTTTTAAATTTAAGAGATGCTTTAATTTGATGTATGAATACACCCTTTAGGTAAAAGTTAAGACCATTTTCAATTGCAAGCACAATGATACATAATCACAAATATAATTTATAGTTGCAGTCCTACTACCTCAGCCAAAGGTCAGAGTAAACACAGAAAAATAAAAACTTGCTGTTTTTTCAATTAAATGTTTTACTTTCCAGTGGGCATGAACCACTTTTCTAATTAACTAACTCATAAGTAAACAGACAAAGAGACTGATAAACCAGATTACCAGTCAGTTTTTACCCAGTACAGAATAGATTTCCATCATCTATCTGATAGAGATCACCAAATGGTCAGATTAGAAAACTAAATCCTCAATTATTGCTGTCACCAATAGAGGGTAACTTGCTAGTTAGGCAAGATCTAGAAACAAACAAAACAAAACAAAAAAAGAAAAACAATAGAGGAAAAGGATTAAAAAATTGAGAATTGGGGAGTCAGAAAATTTCAAGTTTTGTTGACACTTGGAGTCACTCTATTATGCAAGAAAAGGCTTGCCTTCGCATAAATAGCCCTGTAGGTATTCTTCTCAAGCTATGCAATGTATCTGTCTCTGTCAGGTGAACTCGCTTAGGTATCTTGGGGAAAGTATTATAAAAATGCTAATATGTAGTACCTAAAAGTTTTTAAGCATGTCTAATTTGAATATAAACTGAATACTTGATGGGAACACATTTTAATTATTTGAAGGAGAATTTGGAGAACACAGACATACAGACATACATAGGTCCCCACAATCAGAAGTGCTGAAATGTATTTACTAATAGATGCAAAATTGTTTAAAATCCTTTAAAGCAAAATAAAATGTGTGAGTGTAATGCTTTTTTTTCCAGGTGGAAATCAGTTTTTTTTTCCTATTGTATAACATACATTTGAATATATAACAACAAGAATACCTTGCATTAGTATCATTTTTTACAAGGTAACTTTCCCTACAAATTTGCTAATAGACCAGTCAATAGAAGATCAGTCAAAGGAACATAGCGGATAAATCAGATAATCCCTACAGTGTCTGCTACATAACATTCAGCACCCCACAATATGAAACAATTGTTTTAATATTTCTAGGCCCTCAATTTCGTTTCCCAACAGCATATGCCTGAAAGAAGTCATAGATATATGCATCATATCTGCTTCTTCTCACTTCCTTACACACTTGCACCTCTCAAATTTAGTGAAATAAAATACTCTTTTCTACCCACCACAGATTTTTGTTTCCTGAAGTAAAAAAAAAAAAAAAAAAAATGCTCATGGTTTCTGCACCAAAAAAAAAAATCAGACATTGATTTTTGAGAAACCTCCTTTATTGAGGGCATTTCAACCCCTCATCACCATTAGAGCTATATTTATAATAGAAATGTTCTTTTTATATTTACTTTTGTTTATAGTTTTGTAGATTTCCTGATTTGTGTACTAAAAATAATTGTAATAACCCAGTGCAGACTAATGTTTTAAACTGTAAAGACTCATGACATAAGATGCAGTTTAAATAATTGATTTAAATATATGAACTTATTTCAAAATATAAGGCCATTTAATAAAAAGACTTTTAAGTATAAGGTATATTTCCTAGGATGAAACCTGGTGGCAGATGTGGAATATGATTTCAAGGAGAAAAGGAACTCTCTATATAATTTCTAACTGTTAAAAAACAGTTTGATCGTGTATTTTTAAAGTGCATGATTGTACATGGCAAGTTGCCATTGTTTTAGTATTCCATAGCACACATTTCAAGAGTGATATAAAATTTTTCATAAAAATGTGAATAATTATAATATGCCATAATTTATAGCAAACATAATTTTTAATCTTCTGATAAAATTTAAAATTTTTTGTAGCTTCCAAGATATTTTCTTTGTAGCCTGTATTTAAATTTGTTATTTTTCAAAGCATACATTTAATTTCATGTATATTTTCCTTCAAAATTGTAACTTGCTATTTTTAAGAGAAATACCTGTGGGAATGTTAACAATGGCCTCAATAATTTATTTTGACTCATAAACCCATAAGGAGCTAAAGGACAAAGCAAGAAATATTAAGATACTTGTCAGTGTTTAAAAATTATGGTAGAAAATATGGTTACTTCAATGCCACAAAGAATCACTTCTAAAAAGATCATTTAAGTTTTTCTTACTAATGGACTTATGTATTTTCCTTGTCCATAGGATATATTTGGTGTAGGTGCATAATATTTAATCCAGAACAATAATCTTTGCAGATAAATTTTAATGACTATGTCTTAGATAAGCACAAGTGAAATATAGAACAATGGCAAATAGCAACAAGAAGGGTTTGGGCAGAAACTGCTTGGTGAATGCATGTGATGATGGAGATTTAGAGTCATAATTATATCTCTGTGTTTATAACCACCTTCTTAACTCTAATTTTTACTATCTTCAGTTTATCATCTTGTTTGGAGAGTGGCTTCTAAATGCTTGTGTGTGTAGCTCTATCTCTTCCCACCTACGATATTCTCAGCGAACTCACCTGTCAAATTCAGTAACGTCATGGTTTTTAATTCTGATTGGCAGCTGATGGGTACTTACATTTATCTTACATTTCTTCTTTAAATGTGGTTCACTTTAAACCCATTGTATCTTCAATATCTTTATGTCACAGATCTGAAGCAACCTGGCAGTTCTTGACAGAAAAAAGTTAGAGTAGAAAAAACAATTTCCTGCAGTTTTTTCTAGTGCTATTGCTGATACCTCTACACATGTCTAAACATTTATGATAGAGTAGTTGGATTAGACAATGCCAGTGGGACATAATATTATTAATTAATTAGTTCACTTGTAGAGAAGATATATTATACATAACATTCAGAATTATTTGCCCATGACCAGTTTTCTATTTACTAGGAAACTATATTTATTTGCTATTAATAAATAGCTGGCAATTATTTTGCACATTAGCTGCTCACTCTAAATCCTCTCTTCTGGTTTCTTATACTACATAATGATATCACTGGATATTTCTCAGGTGCTATTTTGTTTTTGCTTCTAAACGTTATATTAATCATGAGTAACAATATCTCACTTCCCATCATCAGTTTTGGGTAGCAAATCATATTGTCAACTAATTAGTTATATCTCTAGTCATGTAAGCAGATGTTTGCATAATGAAAAACAAACAAACAGGAATACTGTCACAAATTTAAAGTCACACTCTCCTCAATTCATTTACTGCAGCAAAATGTTGCTTCTCCTGACTACCATATGGGAATTAGGAAGTTTAGTAATGTCAAGTTTAAATTCAAATTTATTCTGTTCACTCTGAACTTACACTCTTTGAAAAGCCTTTTGATGTATTTTTATTTTAAATGTTTTACCAGTAAATTGTCTGGGTTACAAATGTAGTTCCTTAATCAGAGTTAATCAAAGGATTAGAGACCTTGTTAGGAACTATGTATCACCCATTTTAACCTAACTTCTGTGTATAGTGCAAGGTACAGATCAAAGTTAAATTTTTTGCACATTGATATTGACTTGTTCCAACACCATTTGTTGACATGTAGAAATTGAGGAAGAGCAAAGGGGGCATTTTCTTAATGCCAGAGGGCACACTGGAAGATGTGTGAGTGTTGATGTGCAAGAAGAAATGGGTAGGAAGAGCGGCTCACTCTTTGTCCTTCTTATGGAAATGAGATTGTCCAGCGTTCACATTTGATTGCTGTGGGAAGGAATGGGTTTGTATTCCATGCAAGGGCTCTGTCTTGGTAAAAATGTTCTAGTGAAGCAATGGAAACCTCTTTACCTGGATGACAGAGGGACCTTAAAGATAAATATAATTTGTTTTTTAAGTTAGATATTCTCTACATCTTAAGCCCTTGAATATTTTTTCCTCTCCTTAGTTCCTCTGTCACTATTCACTGGGTGTTTCCTAAGTGTCAGGTGCTGTAATGAGCATTTAGTCTCCATCCTGCAGCCAAGACATGGGAAAGGGACAATGCCAGTCATTTCACAAATGATGAGCAATCAAAACTATGGAGATTTCCACAGGAGGAAACCTGTATTTTGCAGGAAAGCGTGTAACTGAGACTCTAGTTTTAATTTTTGTCATCAGTGGACCTTATTTTAAGAAGTGACATATAATGTTTTTGAAAGAATGATGGTGAGGAGGGCAGGTACTCTTATGCCAGGAAGGAGGGATTCTAGGTAAGGTACTGAGATCGCCCCAGGCCTGGTATTTTATATGTATTCTACATAATTCCCCTTTACTTCCTATTAAATCTCATACAATCAGCAATACACATAGCTTTCTGGATTGTTAAAAAAAAAAAAAGCAAAGCCCTTCTGAAACCTTTTAAGATAAATTCACAACATACAAATGATTGGTTTTAGCAGGATGTGGGAAGAATGTTTTACCATTGTTTATACTTTTCTGATGGCTTTTCTTGAACCGGAGTGAAGTAGTATCTTAGAGGTTCCTAAGTAGAACTGAGGAATGGTTCATTTCTAAAGTAATTTCTTATGTTAGTAGCAGAAGAATTCAAAGAGCAAGGAAGAAATATAAGAGCAATAGTATGGTTTACTCAAGACCTTAAAAAATTATTTTCTCTTATTTTTATAATAAAACTTTATAATAAACAAGCTTCAAACAATTAGTAAGTCAGCAGTATTTAGTATTCCTTATTATGTGCCCTCAAAATGTGCATATTGCTTGGATCAATATGACTTTTTATAAAGATATGTATATTTATATAGCAGCAGGAATTCTGGATTTACCGTGTTTGGATTTCTAAGTATATAAACAAGATCTTCCATGTCTCTGAAATAGTTTACTCATTTGTTTTCTGAAATAATTGTGGCACCTGGGTTTGTTTAATATTTGTGTTACTTATAAGCAAGTAAGCAAGTAGCATGTTTTAGTCTGCTTGAGCTGCTATAATGAAATACCATACCTTGGTGGCTTACACAGCTGACATTTGTTTCTCACATTTCTGGAGGCTTAGAAGTCCAAGGTCAAGGTGCTGGACTATTCAGTTTCTGGTGAGAGCTCTCTTCCTGGCTGACAGATGGCTGCCGCCTCACTGTGTCCTCACAAAAAGGAGAGAGGGAGAGTGAGCACGATGGTGACTCTTCTTTGTCTTTTAAGGGAGCTAATCCCATTGTGGGAGTGTCACCCTCATGACCTTATTTAAGCTTAATTGCCTCACAAAGGCTTTAATTCCAAATATCTCCACTTTGGAGATTAGGGCTTCGATACATGAATTTTGGAGGGGCACAGATGTTTAGTCCATAACCCAGAGCATATAATAAATAAATATAAATTAATTATCTTCAAAGAGATAGGCAACTAATTATCTTCAAAAAGGTGAATGGTAGTTGGGCAGATACATAAGTGGATGGATATATGTTAGGAAAAGAATTAGAAAGTATTAGAACAAACAGTTATGAATTATTAGTCTGTGGCAGGCAGTATATTTTCACATCCACTCTTTTAAGCCAAATTGAAAGGATAGAAAGAACCTGAAATCTAAGAATTTGTGAAGTTGGAAAGATCCATTTATATTAATTTGTCATCAGATTTCAGCAAAGAGAACTGATGGGTGGCTTTTTGGTCCTTAACATTGACAGGTTAGATATCTTGGGCCTAGTCTTTTCCTCTTAGGCAGAAAATAATTCTTTCTCATGTCATTCCCCTGTGTCTTCCTCTAATTACTCTGTTTCCTGAATGGTCTCATCTGATACAAAATTTTCTGGTAAAAATAGAATGTGTGTAGGTAAGCTACATTCCATGATGCTTGCACTTACGGTCACTTCCCTGTACATATGTAATAGTTAATGTGCTCAGTTTTGATCTGTGTCGTAGACTGCATGACCAGCCCTTTAATCTAAAGGTGATGGAGGACAAGCTAATACATGGCTTCTCTTCATTTTCATCTAAATTATAGACATAATTTAAGGCGGAAAGAAAAAAGCCTTTCTGGTTCTGCAGAGTGATGCTTAAAAATAAATGGACAGGAATAAAAATGGAAAAGCCATGGCCATTTTCTCATCATTAACGGCTACCATCACCCTCTATGTTGCATAGAGGAATGCAGAACTTTTCAGTGCCACAGCAGCAATAAAAGGCACCTAGATTAGGCAAAAGTTGCAGAATACAGCAACATGATCCAAAACATCCAGATAGCACCATTTGCACATATCCTTAGGGTGTCAATGACTTTGTGAGTGGCATCTCAATAGTGACCAGTGAGAACCCAGAGACCCCCAACTTAATTTCCATAAAGATAAATCTATTTCCTTCTACATTCAGATGCTGAATTTGGAGGAGGAAAAAGAAAATCCCCCCCACCAGAGGGCAGAAATACCCCTAACAGATGGAGTCCTAGCCCCAGTTTTCTCAGTATGGTTCTTATTTCCCCCCAAATTAGATTTATTTTAAATCTATTTAATCCTTTTAATTATTTTAACACCCTCTGTTCATTCTCAAAACTGTACCATTATTTAGGCAATAAATGGCCACGTTTCTATCAGAGAGCCTAAACTTTTAATTAGTCTAATATGTATACTAAAGTGATGTCTTTAACCTGGAAGATAGTAAACTTGGGAAGTTTAGTCAGCAACTGTTTTTTGGTTGGTTTTCTATCTCTTCTCCCAATTTTCCTGCATACCTCACTATCATTGGAAACTCAAACTCCAGAACAAAATGAAGCTAGTAAATAAAATAATAGTGAATTTTGCACATTAATTTAAAAGTTTAAATTTCAGTCCTGCTGCATTAACTATGGGTAGACAGATCATTGCAAGGTGAAAGGACCATATTGCCACTATATCTCAAATTGCTATTTTCTTATCATCATCTTTTAGGGCTTCAACAGAGAATCTTTAATGCAACTGTAAACCTAGGGTTTCACGTTAGTGCATAAACACACTTGTGAACTAACAGGTATGCTGTCAAAATCTTATTAAATGTCTAGTGTTACCTGACACATTGGTTTAAATTATTATATAGTATAATGTAATTGTTGGTTTAATGGTGAAAATATTTTGCTTGATGAGAAATCTCAAAATTACTCTTTAATTTCATATAAAGTATGTTTAAAACAGACACCTCAAAGTATCCTGCAATTTTCTCTCATTTTATAGGTAATAGATTGTGTTTGAATAGGCTATTTTAGGAATGTGTAGTGATTATTTACTTACAATCCCTTTTACTAGGTTTCTTAATTTCTTTTTAAACATTAGGTTTCAAATGCTTGAAATCAAAATTTTGTTTTTATATTTTCAGAAGATGAGGTTGAGAATCCTCATACTTTTGAAAATTTGGAAAACATGTTTATCAGATTGCTTTTAACATAGCTATCTTTGTCATTCATTCTGAGAAAAAAAAAAGCAAAAATAGTTTTCCAAAATAAATGTTTAAAAAAATTGTATATGTTCTACATATAGTACAGCTACATAAATATAATCCTTCACATGTTAGGTTAGATTGAACATTCAAATGACAAATAAGTAAAATTACTAAAAAGTCTCAAAATGTTTAAAGTTATTAATTAATTGGTAGGTGTTTATGTAATGGAAAGAACAGAAGTGGGAACAGAGATATTTCAGAGAAATTTGGCCCATGTTCAATTTTAAATAATTATTCATCATTCTAAACTGGAGAGTTTACATCCCAATAGAAATGAGGTTTCTTTTTCTTTCCTTGTCTCTCTCTCTCTCTCTCTCTCTTTCTCTCTCTCTCTCTTTGGCTGTCATTGTTACAGAGAGAACCAAGTATGTTTGTTAAACTCCCTGTACTTAAGCATGGAGTAGTGCCTGACCAACAAACAATTGTCCCACACAAAATATATCTCTAGTAGCTACAATTCCCTTGACTTGAATATTCAAACCCCAATTCATTATTTTCTCTGGGTCTTAGCATATCTTCAAGGATACATACAGTTCTTAAATACTATTCAGCTATTTTTAACTAAAACAATTACCCTAGTAGAATCACATTACAGATATATTTCTGGTTTATACATATATGTATGTATAAAACATGCATATATATATATATGTCTACATTTATGTACATATATATATTTACACACATATAAATATATGTATATATTTATGTGTATATATACATATTTATACACACACACACACACACACACACACACACACAAAGTGTGTCCAGAAAAAAAGGCCAGCTATTGTTAATGTAACAATAGTTTGGATAACACCCATGAAACCTGGCAACCAAGGAGCATGGACTGGAAAGCGCACGCATGAACAACGATGGTTTCATTGTAATGGTCAGTAGGGGTAGTAGATGCCTTCGAGTGACCATGAGTACTGTGTGGACTTCATATTCAAAATAACTGAGTGAATAGAGCAATGAATCTGCATCAAATGTTGCATTAAACTTGAATGTTCCTCTGGGGAAAGTATTCGGATGATTCAGAAGACCACAGCTATAGGCAACTGGTGATTGGCATCTTCATTACAACAATGCACCCATTCATGTATTACGTCTTGTACAGAGATTTTTTGGGGAAACATCAAATCACTCAGGTGACTCAGCCCCCCTACAGCACAGATTTGGCACCCTGTGACTTATGGCTTTTCCCAAAACTAAAATTGCCTTTGAAAGGAAAGAGGTTTCAGACCATCAGTGAGATTCAGGAAAATACAATGGAGTAGCTGATGGCAATTAGAATTGTGTGAGGTCCCAAGATGGCTACTTTGAAGGGGACTGAGGCATCATTTTACTATGTACAATTTTTCTTTTTTTTCTTTATTTTTTCCCAAAGATTTTATGTATTCATTTCTAGAGAGGGGGGAAAGGAGGGAGAAATAGGGAGAGAAACATTGATGTGTGAGAGAAACATCAATCGATTGCCTCTCACATGCCAATTGGGGACTTAGCCCATAACCCAGACATGTACCCTAACTGGGAATCGAACCAGCAACGTTTTGGTTCACAGGCCAGCACTTAATCCACTCAGCCATACCAGTGAGGGCTATTTTTTTTTCCAGTACAATATTTCTTTTATCTTGCTTCTTCTTCAATAAATGTCTGTATTTTTCATATTACATGGCTGGATACCTTCTGGACAGAGCTTGTATACATCAAACACACACACCCATACAGAGTTCTTCCTTTTTAACAGTATCTTTTCTATAATAAATTCATTAAAAGCCTGGCCCTTTTAAGAATAATCCAATGATAATTAGTTATGGGGAAAAAAAAGTGTCATAAGGTTATTTTCCAGGAAGGTGATCTACAAATCAGACTCCAGTAATGAAATGAAACTATTTTTAAAGCAGTGATTTTATAATATCTTTTTTCTTTCAAGAAGCAATATCATCTCTTTAAATAAAGTAATATGTATATATAAAATGTATGGAACTTGAACTCCTCAGTGTTCCATGGTTCACACCTACAGGCCATGCCTTCCTATCAGGAAAGTCTAGGGACTTCTCCATGAAATTCAAGGACTCTATAGAAGACAGTGGAAAATGTCTTGCTGTGAGTTAGAGGTCACCAGAGTCAGTGAGTGATCAGATAAAAAGCAAGTGAAGTCAGTTGTGCCAGTCCTGGACCATCAGCAGTTGTAGGATTGAAGTTGAGACTCTATACCATATGGTAAAGCATTCAAATTGACTGAAATATTTTACAGGTCAATGAACTGCAAATTTAACTGTATATTGTTTTTAAAAAGGGTGTTCTGTTATACGGTCTAAACTAGACATTGTTACATCATTAGAACTTTTGGCTCTTCATTGTAATTAGAACATTGGAAAAGCCATAATGCTCCTTAATATCAGAAGTCTAGTAATATGATAGAGTCCTAACTCCTTTTAGCTGTCTAGAGAAGTGGTTCTACATCTCTTCAGTGATGTTTTGGCTTTTTGCACACTCTCTGAATACAGAATATAAAGCCTTCAATGAGTCAGAGATCAATTCTCTCCTGCTATACATCTGCATGTTTTGGACCTTGTTTGGATATGTGAATATTACCTATATTTATTGAGGCAGAGATGGTCAAAAAATGTAGCCAATCTCTATCAGACAAACTTCAGGGCAATAAGTACCCTTAATATCCTGGGCCCTTGATAAAATAAGCCAAATGGTAATCAACAGCTGGTCTAAAATATAAAGCGATAGTTCAGGATGGTCTTGTAAGTTCTTAGGATCAGTACAGAGCTTATACATTGTCATAGAAAAGTATGGACAAGAGAGAAAAAAAGAAAGTGGTGATGAAATAAAGAGAATGGAGAAGAAAAAGGCAATGATAAGGTGCACATATGTTTGAAATTTAATTTATATCAAATTATATGATATGTGTAATATTTTTGCCCTCATTATATATTTTCTGTCAAAAAAACAGAGAAGATATAATGTAAAATGTATTGCATATTTTATACTCAGGCTATTGAGAAAATGTCTCTCACAAAGTTCATGCCATATGCATTTTACACTATGAGGAACTGCATTTGAATATAAATTTATGCACTTTCACTTCAATGTCTCGGTTTCAATCTCTTGCAAATTAGCAATTAAATTGAACTAAATGTACTTTTGATATGATTTAAATTCAATTTGATTCTTTTTCAGAGCACACATAACTATGACTATTTTATTTTAGTGGGCTACAATTATGAATTCAAAAAATGAAAACATTTTTTATTTCTTCATATGACAAGGGAATAGATAGTAATGGAGATTTATCCTTAAATTATTCTTTTACTTTTGGATTTATTATATTGCAGTGTATGTGTGAGACTCATACAAAAAGAAGAGTGACTTAACAATTGATGAATGTGTTGGTGAAGTCTGATTGGATACTTCACCTGAACTAACAATGCATTAGTGGGTTTTTATATTTTCTTCTTTTTTTTCCTTTTGTTTATTCTATTACAGGTTTCCCAATTTTTCCCCCTTTGCCCCCCTCTGTCCAGCCTACCCCAGCCCACCCCACAGCTTGCGCAGTCCATTCCCACACTCTTGTCCATGTCCATGGGTCATTCATACATGTTTTTTGACTAATCTCTTCCCTTTCCTTCCACCATCCCTCCCCCTCCTCTGGCAGCTCTCAATCTGTTCTCTGTTTCCATGCCTCTGGTTCTGTTTTGCTCATTAGTTTATTTTGTTCATTAGAATCCTCTTATAAATGAGATCATATGGTATTTGTCTTTCACCAACTGGTTTCTTTCACTTAGCAGAATAGCCTGTAGTTCAATCCATGCGGTCTCAAAGAGTAGGAATTACTTCTTTCTTCCTGCGGTGTGGTATTACATTGTGTAAATGTACCACAGTTTTTTCAATCCATTCATCAACAGATGGGCACTTAGGCTGTTTCCAACACTTGGCTACTGTAAATAGTGCTGCTATGAACGTTGGGGTGCATAGGTTCTTTCGAATTGGTGTTTTGGGAGTCTTAGAGTATATAACCAGCAGTGGAATTGCTGGGTCAAAAGGCAGTTCCATTTTTGGTTTTTTGAGGAAATTCCTTACTGTTTTCCACAGTGGCTGTACCAGTCTGCATTCCCACAAACAATGCACTAGAGTTCCCTGTTCTCCACATTCTCACGGGCACTTGTTGTTAGATTTATTAATGATGGCCATTCTGACAGGTATAAGGTGACATCTCATCGTGGTTTTAATTTACATCTCCCTGATGGCTAGTGATGTTGAGCATTTTTTTCATATGCCTATGGGCCCTGTGTATGTCCTCCTTGGAGAAGTGTCTGTTCAGGTCCTTTGCCCATTTTTTAATTGGATTGTTTGTCTTCCTGGTGTTGAGTTGTATGAGTTCTTCGCATATTTTGGAGATTAAACCCTTGTCTGATGCCTCATTGGCAAATATGTTCTCCCATACAGTCAGTTCCCTTTTCATTTTGATGATGGTTCCTTTAGCCGTGCAGAAGATCTTTTCTGATTGTTTGACCTAGATAGTTCTTTTTGGTATTGCACTAGCTCTTATAGTCATAAGGAAATAAAGGCATTTTAAATGATGTCACATCAAAAATTCAGAGGTTTATTTGCTTTTCTATTAGTCATGCTCGTGCATAGATGTTAGCATTTTCTATCTTGTTTTGATGCGTTAGTACTTCACTTCCCTGCATGAGCTGCTGAGTCTGTGGCAGAATATTATGTCTAGACCCGATTATAATATTGCACCAGACCATTAGCAGAGAGTCATTCTGTTACAATTCATGGCTGAAACAGTGCCTTGCACTCATTACTTGAATGCTTAAGAACCATAGTCTGCATATGATTACATGAGAGTTATATGGTTACATATTTTCTATTTTGGAATACACACACACACACATAGACACAGATGACGATATTCAGAGTGACTACATTTTAGGGTTGTTTTTTTTTAGAATCATACCATATGTAATCCTAATAGTAAGCAAACAAAACAAAAAGGTGATTAATTTCATAAGTAATTATATAATTTAACTTTAGTGATTTTTATCATGTCTAAATTTTAAACCTAATACAGATTGATCTTTCACCACTATAGTAGTAAATTTACCTGTGTATAGGTGTAATGAAAATGTAATTGCATATTAAATTCCTATAGGTATATGATATTTAATATAAGATAGGTAGGATTAATTAAATATATGCTAAATCTTATTAATCCCCATTGAACACCATTAGCTTCCGGTACTGTAATTAGATGTATATTAATTATTAGCATAATAAGCATGAAAGTAATTATAATTATATGAATGTATTTATATCAATCACTTACAGATTTATATTATAATACCTTCATTTTCCTAATTCCAATTAAGTATAGATTTATGAAGTATATAATGTTGTCCATACATGATCAATATATATACATCTTCTATAACTTTATTTTTTCTGTTTTCAACAAGTTTAATCTCTCTGTTCATCTTATTTTTATTCAATTTTATTAAATGGTAGCATTAATTCTCTTTTCTTCTTGGACTTAAAATTCCTGTACTCCTATTTGTAGATTCCAAATTTATAATCAGTTACTTTGGAAACTATTTAAAGAACATCTTCCGCTTACTATTTATTTTATCAAATCATAAAACTACCTTCTTTCTCCTTCATCTATTGCTTCAAACAACTTAGCGATGTGAGAACTGATAAGCTCAGGATTTAAGCTGGTGTTAGGTCTGTGTGTGTATGGTTATGTGTACATGTTTATGTTTTGTGAATGTTTAATAAAAATTAATCATAATGACCTTGTAGATTGCTTTACACCACTATTGTTTTGGGAGTCTACCCTGGAATAATTTTTTTTTTAGTATTTTAACATCTGTATCTGCTGTATTTAATATTTCACTGGTGATATATATACAATATTATAATAGTTTGTATTAGTTGGTCTCTGTTGTTTTTAACAATGATCTGTTCTATGAGAGATGGCAGATTGAAATTACAGATTGCAAATGAGATTACAAAACAATGTAATGCCAAAAAAATTCAGGTTCTGTGACTATACTGCCCAAATTTGAATTTGTTTCAACTTGTTCGATCTTAGGCAACCTATTTAATACTTTGTGACATCTACAAAATGGGGATAACAAAGCTACCCACCTCGTAGAGTTACTATGAGTTAATTCTTATAAGAACCTAGAATATATGGTTAATGTAGTTATGGAGCTCACCAACTAACTTGTAAAGCATTGATTTTAAACTTTAATTGAAGCTTATGGTAATTCATTGTTGATGATCTGAAGAGAAATTTAATTCACATCTATAAATTAGTAATCTGGGTGTGAAGTGTCAATAAATTCAGTTACTGGGCTCCGTAAATACCATGTATTTATTTTTAGCACCAATTTCAATGTCAAAGTATATCAAATTTATATATTTTTATAAAAGATTCTTAAGGAACTTAATTATTTTTAGATGTCCTTGCAAACAGTCCACTTCTTTCGCACACCTCAAAGCTTTATGCACATAAATACTTAACAGTGTTTTTCATGTTTTCAGATCCTTACTTTATCAAAGACATTTATTAGTTTAGAGGCTTTGAGTGTGTTATCTACTTTATGGTTTGAGGCATGCATTCTTAAATATTCCTTAGGGCATTTGTTATTTGATATTACATCTTCCAGTCAACTCACTTGGGAGAACGCAAATGAATTGTGGCTAGAAAAATTCATTGTTAATTAGCTAGAAAGTTTGAGATTAGCAATTTTTTGTCCAAAAAAGAACATGCAATTACCTTAAGTAGGTAACTTTTTATTTTATAAGAACTGACAAACCGTTATTTATCACTGGCTACCTTGAAAAATTTCTTCACCTGAACCTCACTTTTCTCAATACATGATAGGGTTAGGAAATTTTACCTTACAGGATTTTATATACCTGACAGTTATAAAATGCACTATTAGAGGACCAAGTTCCTTCTTGAAACACTTTAGATTACTTTTTCCCTTAGTTAAAACCATGGCATTTTTTAAAAAGCGTTTTTGTTATTTTTAGACATTTTCATGAGACTAGATTCTAAAAGCAGATATTTGCTAAGTATGATTACAGATGATAGAGCATTTAATAAATCTTAGATTATGCTTCATGAATTCTTCTGAATTATTAGAGGAATCATGAGATTGAATAAAAAAAATAAGGCACCTTTCAGGAGCATTCTCCTAAATATACATGGATATTTGACCTTCTCTATGTTTGTTATGTGAGTATATATTCATATAATGGAAAACTATTAACATTCATTTCAATGTGATAATACATTAAGTTACTGCAATAAATTTAATTATATGAGTCATCAATATGTGAATGTCCTCTTATTCAGAGGAATGATTAATACCAGGCACTGTGGCACTTTTCATTTGATTTGTCATACAATCTATACAACCTATCCCAGGAACTCCTATTATCCGCGCCAACGCGCCCGCACACACACACACACCCACCCCCCAGAAAAAGAAAGAAAGAAAAAGAAAAGAAACTAAAATTTATAGAATTTAAGGACTTGCCAAAGGTCATATACTTCTATATTGCCAAAGCGAAGGTTTGAACTCAGGCGTTAGTTCACAACCACCAGCCCAACCTACTATGTACTGTATCAACTCATGTTCTAAATCAAATTTCCACCTAATAGTTTATGTTCTCTAAAAATAATCAATGGTTTGATCATTTGTAACTACAACAAATGCTTCTAAACACACTTTGAAGTCTGAAATGGAAAGTTAGCACACTGAGGCAACATGATATGAAAATATATGCTATTTCAGACAGTTTCATAAAAAATTTTTTCAAAAGTTTTATTTTAATTTGAGTAAAGACCAATTAAAGAGAGGATTTTTTAAGTCTACTCCAGTTTTTCCAGTGGTGTATTAGTATCATATTTTGATAATAATTTTATTTCTCTTCTCAAGCCTAACAAGTAAATTCATACTGAAAAATGACAGATTGTCATAAATAAATAATAAATTAATGGACTCATGAGGACACATGTTTTACTGTCATAAATTTTATAGTTATATCCTTGATCTACCTTAGGGAACAGATTATAAAACATCAGTGATCTTTCATTTTAATGGTAAATGTTTTAAAACCACAATGTTTTAATGATAAATCTGTATAATAAATGTCTTATGATGATTAAATAATAAATTAATAAAAACAATTCTGTGTACAATAAAATGTTTTATTGAAAGACCCTAAAGATATAAGAAGCATATGCTCAAAAGTATAAGCCACTACTTCACAAACTGTCTTGTTGATGGATGCCAGAATTTTATTGCCAATTATGCAATTATTGACTGGTACTTTTCCTTTATGTGGAGTCACATCCTAGCCACTAATGATAATGAATCTCGCTTAGACAGTGACCATTAATAATGCTCTTTGCTGTGTCTTTCCTGTATGCCTGGCACTCTGCTAAGCGTCTTACACATAAAATATCTTATTTAGTTTTTCAACTACATTCTATAGATGAGGAAACTGAACGCTGGAGAAGCTTATTAGCTTGCCAAGTGACAAGTAAGTACATAATATAAAGCTGGGTCATCTGACTCCAAAGCCTAATTCCTAATACTTTAATTACTGTATTTTCATACAGCTTGCTACTCATTGCTATTTTACTTTATCAAAAATAATACATAGAAAAATGTGAAACACTTCAAGGTAATATTAGTTTGATATATATCTGTTTATGAGCACATGTTTCTATGTAAGCAAAATAAAATATGGTATTTGAAAGGATACAATATTTATTTTATCTTTTTAATGTGCCATTAGAAAATTCAAAGAAATTCGGAAAATTATAGCAAAAATCCCCCTAATTATTTATGGTATTCTATTTACTATGAAGTCTAGTTACCGTAAAATATAAATTAAAATATTATATTTGTAATTAAACTTTGGCACTTGACTGTGTAAGAAAAAAACAAAAAAGTGTATCTCTGATTCTATCGTTATTGCTGGCAGTAATATACAAGGCTCAGCAAACCTGGTTTATAACATAATATTTATAACATAAATATTAGCACTATCGACTATGTACTTAGGAAATAAGCGATACCAAGTTATGTCATGTCTGAGAGTTGAACTATTTTAGTTAATATTGGAATCTAATTTTTTGAGAATGTTTATGCATGTGATACACACCAAATATGTGATGAAAAAAGAATATATATATTATATTAATATATAATGCATAATATGTGTATTATACCTAATATATCATCTAAAATATATGTAATTTTAATTTTATTTAATTTTAATTAACAGAAATTATGCTACTTTTGAATTTGTAGAAATGGTAGAATTTTTTCAGTAATTTAGATTTGGATTATTGTATATAATATTCATACTATTTACAACTGAAAAATTTCATATTTTGTACATATCCTTATAGTCAATAGTGCTAATATTTATGTTAATTGAGAGATAAATATTAAGGAACCCATCAGTCAGTTGCAGAAATCATCTGTAAACAGTTTTTCCAAAGAGATTCAAGATGTTGTTCCCAAGGAAAGACACAGTTGCATGACCTCAGATTAGTCTCTTCCTTATTATTTGATTTTTTTGAATAAATACATTGCTCTATGTTCTCAAGGTAAAAAGGGTGATTATACAGTCTAATATTGCTGTAGCATTTAAAATTAGATAAAAGCCTATTAGCAGGGCATAGGATCACCATAAGCCTTTTGTCAGTTTCCAACAAATTCATACATATCAAAAAGGACTGAAAGAAAAATCACAAAGAGGAAAGATAATGAGCCTGTCAAAGCAAATGCTTAATGCATCTCCACTCTGGTATTAATCTCACTGTATGTGCATGAGGGTCAAAGCAACTGAGGTCAATGGAGAGGATTTTGGTAACGGCAAAAAGAAAAACTAAGCTAGTGATTTCCAACAGTTTGAAATTTTAAAAGTGAGACATAAGGTCACAAAATCAGATACAGTTTTCAGAAGCACAGTGGGCAAGTTTTAATGACTTCTCAGCAGAGCTTTGTAAGGAAAGCACTCAAGTTTGAACTATCCAGACAAACTAAACTTTTTTTTTAATCAACAGGAAAAGAGATGGGATATTCTAAAGATTAAATGACATTATAAGTTGCTTTTATTGACAGAATTTCATTATTTTGTATTATAAAAGTAGCTTCTTTTAAAAAAGGATTTAAAATTTGTACAGGTTTTATTCAGCACACATAATTTAAATATTGCTTTATATCACAGATGATCAATATGCATATATAATTTAAAATATGCATTTGCAAGATACTTTTAAAATATTTCTGTAAATCGTATCCTTTGAGCTTACTAAATCCTTTTGTCAAATGCTGAGAGAGAGGCACTGTGGCCTTTCCCTTACTTCAACATCACCAAATCACTCACACTCTATATTTAAAATAAAAAAATAAAGAGAAGGATGAGGGACAAAGTAAGGAAAAGAAGGAGGAAGAAGGAAGGTAACAGAAAAGGAGCACAAAATCTTGTGTGTACAAAATAGTTACTTATCAGTTCGCTTACCGAAGTGTTAAACAAGTTTTATCTTTCTCAGGAGTTTTCAAATATATTTACTATTATTTAATTCAGTTGTTTACTGAAAGTTTACTTGGTCAGGTATTTTCCAAAAACTAGACAGGGTCTAACGGTTATAAAATGTATATAGTTTACGCATCACAGGCTTTACAATCTAAGATGGCTTTCATAAGTAGTCATGAATTTGGACATCTTTGGTATCTAGAATAAAATTGTATCTATGCAAATGCTACTTACAGGTTAATACCATAGTTTGTGCTGAAACACTTTTCACAGTTCTTGGTTCTACTTTTTTAGAATATGAACATATTTATCTATATATCCATAGAGAGTATTACTTGAAAAAAATATAATTGAATTTATTGATAATGGCATATGTTTGAATCATATTAGGCACTACTTGTGTGTGTGTGTGTGTATATGTGTGTATGTGTGTGTGTATACATATACATATATATATATATATTTTTTTTATTCTACTAAGCTGATGTTGCACTCTTTACATTCACCTTGCCACCAATTATTTTACTAGAGCATCCTGGATTACTGTAGTCTTCTACCGAACTTCCTGTCCATAGTCATCCCCAAACTCTCAACAATCTCAGGTTTACAATCCAGTTTTTGAGGTTCCCACATGCTAGGACCCTTAGCTGTGTTTCTAGGCTCAGTAATTATGCTTTTGCATTTTTAGTGCACAAAGCTTTATATTACTGTGTTTATTGGATTAAATAATCCGTAAAGAATAAAAATACATCTTACCCTATGACTAAACTTTTAAAGCAATGATAATGAATAATCCACTTTTTCTCTTGTTACAGAATAACACTGAATTATGGTAAAATAAAATAATATTTTAAATACATTTTAAAAAAATTTTTGGAACATAGAAAGGACTTAATGTGTATTAAATCCTCATGGTACTCTGGAAAATTAGACACACTAGGAATAAATATTCTAATTTATAGAGGGGAAAATTTATGATAAATAAAGAGACTTGCTCAAGAATCCTCCCCTAGTAAATGATAAACTAGTAATAGATTCCAGGACTCCTGACCACAGTCCTACAGCTTCTTCCATGAAAACTAAGATAAACATACAAGTATGTCCCAATTTTTTCCAGGAAAATCGCACTTAATAACTTCTATCTTGAATTGCTCATTATTTATGCCCTCTTTCATTCTAAGTAGTGTCAATAAATTGTAAAGCCACCATAACTGTAGCTCACAGAGAGAAATAAAAAAAGTCAGAAATAGAAAGTATAAAATATGTTATTTTGATGCCCGTGTTGATCAGATTATATTAATTTATGACCATTAACGATGTAATAATTTTCTCTTTTAAAATCTCATAAAAAACTTACCAGGTGGAAAGCATATAAATTTTTACAACTACTTTGACATAAATCCTTATTATTTTATCTATTATTTGAAAACTACTGAATAATCTATGAGCATCTCTAAATATTATCTAAACAGTTTTAAGATGTTACAGTGGGTGAAAATGGACCCATAATAGATCCAAACCAGTCAAGTTTGGCATACACACCAGCAGTGCGGTGGGAAAATTGACACTCTTGCTTTGTTGACAACTAAGTCAGGTTGAGTGAGAAAGGTTCTTTCTGTTTACACAGAATACACGTTTGATTAGAAGAACACAAAAATAGACATTAGGCTGTGTTTCTATATAAATTAATAATTCACCACCAAACTAACACTTTTTCAGTTATTTTGATCTAATAACTTTAAAACTGGTGGTTGTGTAAACTGAGTGTATTTTGACAGATGCTTATTTTCTTTTCTATTTCACATATTTCTCTTTAGAAATGCACTCTCAACATTAATGATCTTGGCTCTTTTGTCCAGTTTCAAAAATCTATGTTGTTTAGAAAGCTATAATTATTGTTGCTATTCTACAGCAAATCGCAGACTGCTTTAATGCTCCTCAATATCCTTTTAAAATATAGGTCACTTAAAATATCTATTTCTACATGTGAAAAGATTTGACAAAGGTTGAGATCAGTTCAAATTTATCAAGCCCAGATTATTTATATACTATATTCGTGACAGATAAAAAGAGTATGTGTGTATGTGTGAGTGTGTGTGTGTGTGTGTGTGTGTCTGTGAAGGGCACATAACCTTTCTCAAGAACTTAGAGAAAATTGCTTCTGACAATCCTATTACAGAAAGCACAGGAAAGGAATGAAAAATCTATCAGCATGTCTATTCACAAAAATCACTTAAATAAGTCTTGTTTAGAATAGACACTAACATAACTATTACTTTTATATCATCCCAGATAACTATTTTGACAAAAAATGTATACATCTATATAAATAAGTTTATAGTATGGTAAAACTTGAAATATTTCAAAGAGAGTATAAGAACCATAGGTCCATGTAGCATCACTGAATGTGATTGAAGCCACAATTGACAGTGAGCTATTTGAATAAATTTTTTCAGCTTTGGTTTCTTCAACTATTTTTGGAGAGTCTACTATATTTAATACTATAATATTCTTTCTTTAATTGTATTATTAAAATAAGTGCATATTTCTCACTGTCTGAAGTCCATTTCTAAAATCCAGTGAAATAGGCAGAGAGAAAAGTTTGGTAAAAATCATTACAAATTTTTGATCCCATTCCCTGATTTTTTATTCCCTTTGATTTTCTAACCAGAGAGGTTGTTACAACTTGATGGAAAATGCTTACCAGCATGATGGGTGCGGCAGAATATTTCAAATGGTAAAAATAAATTTTATGACTACCACAATGAAGTTTACTTTTTTTTGTCTCTGATAGTAATTAGTTATTTACTAATTATTTTGTATGCAGCCAAAATGTGCCCCAAAATGTTCCATTTTCACTAAAATTTTTTTAGCAGGACAACCTTCATGTGCAGCCATATCATAAAGCTCTTTTATTTGCTTTGAGTATTAACTCGAAAGCGTTATTTTTTGTAATTGTTAATATAAAATGAATCCTCACCAGTGATAAGAAAGAGGTTATTACTGCTAGGGACTAGGCAACATAATTTGTACCTGCTTCTGTCCTCTTCAGAACACGCCTGCTTCAGAAAGCGTACACAGATGGACAGGCTTCTGTAGTAGGTCTTAGTGTTCTCTTGGTTGCTTGGGTGTGCCTCTCCCCAGCTCTCTGCCGCTTACACGTCCTCACTGAGGCTTGGACATAGATTTGTAATGTTGAATTACAAATGAGAAACTTAATTTCTTCCATTTTGTGAATGTTGCCAATGGTAGAAATTCCCAATTTTTCTAATACCTTGAATTATGTTTTATCTCTAGATTTAACTCCATTGAAAATGTTACTTTCAGATATATTCATTTTTTTCTCACATTTAGCTCCTTTAAAGAATAACTAAGCATAGTCAGCTGTGCTTTCTTTTATATACTATTTTATAGAAATGTTTACAACATGCTAAAATTATTAGGAGCTCCATTCTTTTAGCTGTGTAAATAAGCAAAAATCTAAAAGAAAACTACTCTAAGCAACCAGGGTAAGAAATAGTTTAATTTGTTTTTGTTTCTCTTATTTAGAGGCATGGTGTGCTGGGTTCATTTCGTTCCTTGGTTGCACTGTTGTTAGTCTACGCAAGGCTCCTATTTTGTTATAATGTTTTAAAAATACTTTTAAATTTTATTTTGTTACTCTTTCATCCCCACTGAGCCCCAAGCTCCACTCTCTTTTTATATATGTATGTAGTGAATATCTGTCACTCTGGCTCTATCTAAACTTCCTTCTATAACAAACTATCCAATAATCATCTTCATATATCGATAACTCTTTCCTGACATATTTGTGGTACCACTGAAATCATCCACCAAAGCGTCTGTTTGTCTATGTGTGTGTAGCTCTGTCCATCTATGTGCATGTAGTTCTCACTCTATCTTCTGTCATCTGTGTGTCATCTACAGGGATCTGCTTCCAAACTATTGATTATTTATCATTGATCTTTTTATCTGTCTTCCAAATTATATTTACTAATATACAGTAGTAATATATATTAATATTTGATAGGGTGAATAATTCATCTTTTCCCTTGTTTTTAAAAATTAACCATTCTATAGAAGTTTTTATGATATCTAAACTTTGGAATAAGTATGTTGAAGAATTAAAGAGACCTGGTTTATTTTATCTTTATGGAGCTGAGACTGACATACAATAAACTACATGTTTAAAGTGTAAATTTGGTATTTTGAACATAAGTATAGACCCATGAGAGAACACCATAATTAAAATAATGAGCTTCTTTATCCCACCTAAAAGTTTTCTTGTACCTCTTCTTAATTTGTTCTTCCCACCTCTCCTAACCCCATTCCTAACTTCAGGCAACTACTGATCTGCTTTATTCTAATGCAGATTAGTTTGCACTTTCTATAATTTTATATAAATATAATTAAATGTGTGCTTTTTTTGTCTTTCTTTTTCAATTCTGCATAATTTCTTTGAGTTCCATGCTTTTTGTTTTCTCCTACTCCATGACTTGTCATTTTAACTACTTATCTGTGGCTCTCTAGTAGCATAAGTGCTTAATTTAGTGAAGTCTGATTTTTTTTTCTTTTATGGATTGTATTTTTGGTGTCTTTTTAAGTAAGTCTTAGTCAAATTTTTGGTCACTAAGTTTTCCTAGTAAATTTTCTTCTAGAAGTTTTCTAGAGTGATGTTTAAAATGAGATCTACGATTCATTTTGAGTTACCCTTTGTAGGTAGTATAAGATATGGATCACTGAATTATCTTTGAACCTATTCTAAAAGTTTACTGACATATATGTTGGATCTTTGTCCACTCTGTTCCATTTACTTGTCTATGCCAATGCTACACTCTCTTGATCACTGTAGATTTATAATGCTTCGAAGGCAGGTAGTATATCCTTTAACTCTTTTTTTAAAACTATTTTGACTATTCAAGGTCCTTACATTTACATATGAATTTTAGAATCACTATGCCAAATTCTATAAAAATACTTACTGAAAATTTCTGGCAATTGTATCTTGAAATATCAAGACTTTTGATAAATACAGCCTATTTCTCCAACATTAATGTTATTTAATTTCTTTCAGTAATACTTTTTAGTTTCTGTGTCTATGTCTTACATCAATCTTGTTAAAGTTATCCATAATCATTTGAAAAGCAGAGATGGAAAAGACAAGGAAGAGAAAGCGTATTTTTTGGAATGGAGACTTAGAGAGACAGAACACATGATCAAACAACACAAAGGAGCAAATACAGGATGGAACAGTTCTGCTAATATACAAAGTATAAAGTGTTTGAGAGAATCAGCCTGAATGTCTTCAGCAAGGTTGGAGGCAAGGTTATCTGATGACAGAACAAGTAATGATGGATTTCTGTTACTGAGTAGAGCAAAAAATGTTTTCTATGGACATAGCAAGAGGTAGACAAAAATGATGAGCAACAAAGACTCCTGAGGTCTACAGGTGGTAACTCATTAATAGTAAACTCTAGAAGTCTGGAAATTTGAATTCTAAAAGTAGCTCTACTTCTAAAATAAAATATATAATATGGATTAAAAACTACATGGCTTATCTAATGATTTTTGGCTTTTCGAACTGTAAAGTGTCTTCTAAATGTGCTTATCTGTTCAAAACTATTTTATGTGTACTAATGAATTCAGGTTAGACTCTTAGCAAATCATAATGAATCTTCCTGAAAGTGAGTGCTTTAGAACTTTGAAAAACCAGCTACTCTCAAACCATGTATGTCCAGAACCAACACTATTATAAATCTTGAGGAAATTTTTAAACAGTGCATTATTTTTAAAAAGATTTTCTCTTTTTTTTAAAAGATTTTATTCATTTATTTTTCGAGAGGGGAAGGGAGGGAGAAAGAGAAGGAGAGAAACATCAATGTGTGGTTGCCTCTCGTATGCCCCCTACTGGAGACCTGGCCCACAACTCTGGCATGTGCCCTGACTGGTAATCAAACAAGCAACCTTTTGGATCACAGGCTGACACTCAATCCACTAAGACACACCAACCAAGGCACAATGCATTATTATGAAGTATTGTGTTATACATAATATTTTATATGTAAGCATTTATATATACATATATGTGTATATTCTACATATGTACATAGTTATAATAAAATACTTGTACATCATAATAATTAATTATCTCCTACTATAAATTAGAAAAGAGAAGGTATAGATTAAATTATTTAAAATTATCTCCACAAAGAGTTGTTTAAATCAATTGAAATGAGTTATTAGTGCAACCAGTTATTTTGAAAAAAAAATGTGTATCTAACCATATTACATCAACCTTTGTTTCAGAAATTTTATGGCCACACAGACATATACTCCTCGTTCTCTAAACACAAAAAACAAAAAAGACTTGACAGATCCAACTAGCAAACCATTCTTTTAATGTAGTTCAGTACATGGGATTAACTTCTGTTCACCTTTTTTTAACAGTGCCACATTATCTTCACTATAATGGTTATTTCTATCAAGGCTTTTATACACTAAGTTTATTTGGTTTCTTCTTGCAGTTGTTTATATATAAGAACCTGTGTGCATCTTCAGAAAGTATAGTTCTATAATTCTATACTATTGCTATTTTCTAGCTTACTAACCTTAGATCAATGTGATTTTATTAAAAAATAAAGCTTTTCTTTTATCTACACTTTATTCTCTTCAAAACACCTTCAATGGGCAGTGTTAAAGAGGAGAAACTTCCCTTTTCCCCAGTGGCAGCAATAAGCCTTTCAGCGGAAAACAATAACATCCAGATTAATTACTACCTAAAATATCTTACTGGGAAAATTCACAGACCTTTGATAATTTAAATTACTTTATTGAATTAATTATTATCCTCTTGCATGTACCCATACCATCCTTACCTTTACTTCTCAGAATTTTTCTGTATAACAGTCAAGTGACTGCTGTTTATAGGTTACCTGGATATTGTATCAAGAATATTGTATATTATTTTAGGCAGGAAAATTGCATTTCTTTGTGTCAGATGCTTAGGTAAATAGGTGCATATAATCTCCTAAGGAGAAATGACTAAAAAATCATGATTTTACTTAGAAGACTTTGGAAATTATGAAATTAAAGGGCAGGCATATATGGGCATATTTGCTTATTTCACTTAAGTACAGTAAACAACTACAGCTCTATGATTAGTTAAGCTATGTTGTTTTAGTACTTTAAAAAATTTAAAGTATGTTTTGTCGATTATGCTATTACAATTGTCCCAATTTTTTCTCCCCTTTATCCCCTCTCCACCCTGCCCCCCTGACCCTCCAGCATTTCCCCCCACCCCTTAGTTCATGTCCATGGGTTGTACATATAAGTTCTTTGGCTTCTCTATTTCCTATACTATTCTTAACCTCACCCCGTCTATTTTGTGCCTACCAGTTATGCTTCTTATCCCCTGCACTTCCCCACCTTCTCCCCTCCCGCCGATAATGCTCCATGTGATCTCCATTTCTGTGATTCTGTTCCTCTTCTAGTAGTTTGCTTAGTTTTAGTTTTTGTTTTTAGGTTCAGGTGTTGATAGTTACGAGTTTGTTGTCTTTTTATTGTCATAGTTTTTGATCTTCTATTTCTTAGATAAGTCCCTTTAACATTTCATATAATAAGGCCTAGATGATAATGAACTCCTTTAACCTTACTTTATCTGGGAAGCACTTTATCTGCCCTTCCATTCTAAATGATAGCTTTGCTGGAAGAGTAATCTTGGATGTAGATGACTACTTTTCATGAGTTCAAATACTTCTTCCCTGCTCCTTCATGCCTGTTAAGTTTCTTTTGAGAAATCAGCTGATAGTCTTATGGGAACTCCTTTGTAGGTTACTGTGTCCTTTCCTATTGCTACTTTTAAGAGTCTCTCCTTATCTTTAATCTTGGATAATGTAATTATGATGTGCCTTGGTGTGGTCCTCCTTGGGTCCAATTTCTTTGGCACTCTCTGGGTTTTCTGAACTTCCTGGAAGTCTATTTCCTTTGCCATATCGGGGAAGTTCTCCATTATTTTTTTAAATAAATTTTCAATTTCTTGCTCTTCTTCTTCTCCTTCCTGCACTCCTATAATTTGGATGTTGGAGTGCTTAAAGTAGTCCCAGAGGTTCCTCAGCCTGTCCTTATTTTTTTGAATTATTGTTTCTTCATTCTGTTCCAGTTGGATGTTTATTTCTTCCTTTTGCTCCAAATTGTTGATTTGAGTCCTGGTTTCCCTCCCTTCACTGTTGACTCCCTGTATATTTTGCTTTATTTCACTTTGCTTAGTCTCATTTCTTCCTTCATTTTGCGACCAAGTTCAGTCAATTCTGTGAGCATCCTGATTACCAGTGTTTTGAACTCTGTATTGGACAGGTTGTCTATCTCTTGGTCACTTAGCTCTTTTTCTGGAGCTTTGATCTGTTCTTTCATTTGGACCATATTTCTTTATCTCCTTGCACCTGTAATGTGGTAAAAGGGGTGGAGCCTTAGTTATTTGTCAGGATGGGTCAACCCTGTTTGCTGATTTGTGGTGCTGTCTGTGGGTCAGAGAGGGACAAATGCCACTGACTGGCTCTGCTCTAGCCCCATTTTCCAAGGAATTGTCCTGTGAGACTGGGAGTTTCACATGTTGTGGAACCCCCCACAGCCTGTTACAGCTAGAGGTTTTGAGGCTTTAGTTTCCCTGTCAGCGAGCCCCTCCTCGCCCGTGCTGTCAGCCTCCTTGCCACAGGTCCTCTCTGCCCACTGGGCTGCTTGACTCGGCCCCTCTTTCCAGTCTGGATGAATGTTTCTTTAACTCCTTGGTTGCTGGAGTTCCATGCAGCTTGCTCTTCTGGAAGTTCTGGTTGTTTATTGTTTTTAAGTTGGTTGTTATCCTTCTCTTGGTTGTCCAAGGAAGTGAAGTGTGCCTCCATCTTGGCTGGAACCCCAGGTTAAGCTATGTTTTAAGAAATGGAAATATTGCTAGGAAAGATTAAAAACAAAACAATTTTTAAGTAATTATTTTAGTGATAATGGAACTTGTATTCTAAAAGTAGCTAATAACAAAATATTCTATGAAGCATTCTAATGATATTTTCTTTCATTTGAAATAAATGTTCAAACGTGTTGGGTTTCTTTTATGTAAAATGATTTTAAGAAATAGCTATCACTTTGCTATTTGTCTCAACTTTTAAAAAAATTAAAATTTGCCATGGCTTCACTTAAATAAATATTCTATTAGTAGCATTTACTTATGCAAATTAGCTGGTTATGCTGGCAGTTTGATTACTTTTATCAAGTCAAAAATATGTTATCAGCCAAAATTTACAGCTGAAGTCAGTCTAACTGCCCTCTAAATCTTCTCTTTACCACCTGGTTTGATGGTAAAAGAAATGCCTTCTTGACATATCTTTTTGATGGTTGCTGTAACAGGAAATTCTCCATCAACAAAGGTAGCATTCCTCAACATCTGCAAATTCATTGGAATCAAGGACAAGATTCTGGTGAAGTAGCTGTGACATCTGCCTCAGCAAATGTTGAATTTGTGCTAACTGGAAAGAAAGCAGCCTCTTCCTGTGGCAACTGCCCTTTTTGGCAAAGCCGAGCATTCTTTCTCAGGCAGGACCCACATCTCTTCCAGGGACTGTCACACTTCTTCTATAAACTAGAAAGGTCATTAATTCTCACATAGGAATTCATTCCTCAGCTTTCCTAACTGTGTGAGAGGCACCAGGTCTCTGTGTCAACCAATGCAGGGGATTGGGATTAATCTTTTCAAGTTATTACATTTCAACTAGTTGGGAATATGAGGTACATGATACACACACTCGCACCGAAACCAGGGCATAGCTTCTTCTTAAATTGTTATCAAAATGTTCGCTATTAATCTCTTTCATTACTTTTTTATATCTCCTTCTAGATCAGTCATTTTAATTGCTTCTACATCCATAATGAAATGTCTTCATGGTTGTATTTTTTACACTTTATTTAGTGTTTTATAACAGTTTTTTCTTGGGACCACAATTGAAACATCCAACTTTACTTAATGTTATCTACACATATATTAAAAGGATTACTGGCAAATTTAGTTTTTATATAAATATTTTTTCTACTAAGTAAATGAAAATACAATACAAAAATTTTAAGTTAAAAAGACTCTGTGTACAAATAATATACTCATAGATTGTATACTGCAAATGAATGGCATTCCACAAAGGAAGCGGCTTAAGAGACTGCTTTTGATAATCTGATTGCTAAAAAATATTCTTAGAACTTTCATTTTGGAATTATTTTTAGAGCACAGTTACATATATACATGAAAACCAGCTACTTTATAGTTATTCCTGCTTTTAGAACAATAATGACAAAAGTAGCATATGGCTTAAATATACATTTTTTTTTTACTTCAAATATTTTGATTTACTTTAAAAAACAAAACTTACTCTAGTAGGACATAAATGTGTCAATAATGAGATATTTTAAAAGGGTATAGTATACTCAATAATTTTGTGATAAGTTTGCTTGGTAACACATGATTAGTAGAATTAGTGGAGTGATCACATTGTAAGGTATAAAAACATCGAATCACTATATTATATATCTGAAACTAATATAATATTGTATCAACTGTATTTAAATTTTTAAAAGTATATAGTTTAACATCTGAAGACAATTCTTAAAATTTTTTAAAAATGCAAGCAAATTTAAGTAAACTGAGTATTTTGAAGGTACAACAGTTATTTGGATGTGTTGGATCGACAGTGTCCATATATTCAGCAAAAAGAAGTTGCCTCATTTTCTGTTTATGGAGAATGTGTTTTCTGGATAAGGTTACAGTCTTTTGGGAAGTAAAAATTTTAAAAATACATTCTGGGGAAAAGACTAATGCTTTTAATGAAAAAAACTTTTTTCTGGCATGATAGAAAATCTTGCTATAAAGATAATAGCTAATGAGTAAAAATTAAAATAACATTGCCTTGTAGTCCTAGATATTTATTTTTCTTTTTAACTCCCCAGATACTAAGTTTCAGAGTAAAGTACTTTTTTCCCTAGAATACTTAAATGCAAAAATAAGTACCAAATTATTATTTTTTAATTTAATCTTTATTGCATTTTTTTCATTACTATTTAGTCCCCTTATATCCACCCCCTTCCCCCCAGCAATCGCCATTCTGTTGTCCATGAGTCCTTTTTCCTTTTTGCTCAATCCCTCTGCCCCCTAAACACCCACCCCACCACTGCTCTCTATCTATGAGTGTGTTCCCATTTTCCATGTTAGTTCAGTTTGTTCATTAGATTCCACATATGAGTAAAATCATATGGTATTTGTCTTTCTCTGACTGGTTTATTTCACTTAGCTTAGTGTTTTCCAAGTCCATCCATACTGTTGAAAAAGGGTATTATTACATATAAGTAAGTTAGTTCAGTTTGTTCATTAGATTCCACATATGAGTAAAATCATATGGTATTTGTCTTTCTCTGACTGGTTTATTTCACTTAGCTTAGTGTTTTCCAAGTCCATCCATACTGTTGAAAAAGGGTATTATTACATATAAGTACTGAGGGTAAATTAGTTTTTCATGTTTACTTTCTCTGATAGTGAATAGATGGGTAAAATGATACTCTCAACAAGGTGAATAATGATGTAAATATGTTATATAAAAACATTATGTTCACTTAACCACTATTTTTCAGATAATTTTATTCTTTATACTTCAGTTTTCACTAATGCTCTTTATTATCTGTCACTTATGTATTTGCTAATTTATATTTTAAATAAAATTTTAATACTCATAAATGAAAGTGGAGGTGATGACCTAGAATTTTAGGTTTTCCTTTTTAGAGATTTATTGGCATTTTTATTCACATTTTATGTCAGGTTTAATATTTTTATTTTCATATATGGTTATTTTATAACCATATTTGCAGTTGCTCTTTCTTTTATTTAACTAAATTCAACCATATCTAATTTCATGCATTTTTAGTTACAGCTGAGTTCCCATGCTTATCTATTGAGAAGGTTGGATTATGGTTATAATTTTAAAAAATGCCCTTGAAACTTCAACTCAATCAATAATGAATTTCCAATTTTAAAAAGTTACTTTTGTGAGTGTGAGTTAGTTTGTGTTCTAAATATTAGCATATACCTTTCTTCACTTCTTTCAATATGGCCACAATATGGCCAACCTGATGCTAACACATTTAAAAATAAAATCTATGGATATAACTATATCAGAAAACATTCTTGTTTTTTTATTAGTAAATATGGACTTAGATATTTATTCAGTGTATATCAAATATATTTATATAAATATACATCAAACAACCTACATTGTTTTTTTAAGTTTGGTGATATTGAATATTTAAGTTTGGTGATATTGAATATCATTCAAACTTATCCAGGTTGAATATCACCAAACTTAAAAATATTATTGGTGATATTGAATATCACCAAAAATAATTTTCTTCAATTTTTAAAATTTATTTTCTTTTCCTTTTAATTGAACATTTTTGCTATAATTTGACAAATCACTTATGTTCACTTAACTAGATAACATTCTGAAATAAGATACATAAAGCATGATAAAAAGCTATACTTACTTTGTTCAGTGAATTAAAGGAAAGATAGGTTTTTCAGTTTAGTAATTATTCCTTATTCCAAAATTTTATAAAATTGGCTGATTAAAACACACACACACACATCCATGTACACACATATTTTCTGTAACTATACTTTGAAAGCTTGGTGTATTTGTTTTGGGGTTTTAAAATATATATACTATTGCATATTTAGCAGTCCGCTCTGAAAATGTGAGCATTCCACCTGAAAGGGAAGTTGAAAGTTCTATGGATTACACAGGAGGTTTTCTTTTTCAAATAAGCTTGAAGGCTGGACCTATTTATAAAACAACATAGGTCTCCGATATAAAAAGCTTGATCCGCTTAGTCTACTGCTGTTGAGAGTCTGCTTCTGCTGAGAGAGGTCTGGCTTGGGCATTCTTGTTATGGACCTAGCTGAACAAAAGGGAAGCTTAAGCTTTTGCAGGGAGATATAAATTGGAATCAGATCTGTAGCCACCCAGATAGGGAACTCTCACTTGGAGAAAGGAAAGAAAGAAAGAAGAAAGAA
>PVJD01004036.1:0-147036 GCA_004026545.1 Mormoops blainvillei | reverse complement strand
CTCCAGAGTTCATTATCTTCCTGCCTCCCAGCCTTCCTGGGTCCGGTACACACACCCTCCCAGCGCTCCCAGGACGGTCCTGATGATTGGGTGGCAGTCCCTTTCGTCTTCCTCTTCCTACCCGCAAATATTGGGGCTTAATTACAGTTTCAGCTCTCCCAGAAATGGGAATGACTTCCTTGGCTTCTGCCTCCCCTGTACCTTCAGAGTAATGCCATACCATTTGCCTAGATTGTCCTGGAATCAGGATGCGGTGGGCTGTCTTTGTTCCGTGTCCGGGGTGTGGTGTGCTCCACATCTCGCGTGGAATGCACACCTTCCCCATTCCAGGCTGGCTCCTCACATAAACTTCCTGGGGTTCCCTGCCCTTCCTCAGCATGGTGAACAACTAGCAGTCTGTGAGAAGATAAACTGAGGCATATTTAAACTTTTAAGAAGTTATTTGAGCAAGAAATCAGTTTGAATCTGGCAGCACCTAATCTAGCAGATAGAAAGGAGCTTCCAGATGCTTTAGTGAATGAAAGGCTTTTATACGCAGAAGGGAGCAGGACAAGGAAGTTATTGCAAAGTTACGTCCCTTTAGGGACAGCAGGGGTCAATCAGGCAGGTGGCCTAACTAGTGTTAATCAGGCAATTGATTCCTAATTGACAGTTTAAGATTCCATTTGGGGGAGAGCTAATCCTTGACTCCTGCTGCTCCCCTCCCTGGTGTGATCAGTCTCCCAGTGGGCAGCTCCAACTTCCACCCTCTAGTGTAGAAGCTTTGTCTGTATTGGGCAGTCACTAATTTATAGCAGTGGTCCACTGGCTGGTTCCCTAGCCTTTTCTCATGTATTTCCCTAAAACTCCTGGGTATTCCTGTAAAACATCTGTTTAAAAACCATGCATAGCTTTGCAGCCCATAGCTCAAGTTCAGACTTCTAAACCTGGCATAAGGGGCCCGTCCTGTCTCACCACACCCTGTCTCTCAGAGGACACCACACAGACCCCTCCCGGGCCCCATGCAGACATAACCCCCTGCAACATTCTTTGCACCTACCAATCCCGCAGCCCCAGCCTTAACATTTACCTCCCCCCATTCACCACCTTACCGAAACCGCTGCCTCAGCTTCTAAAGTGAACTTCTGCTTTTCTGTGGCCTTCCTTAGCTCTTTGTAAATCCCCGGCTGCAGAGTGCATAGCTTGCTTGAAACCATGCATTTATGCCTGCGTGTCTCCCCTAGGGAGGGAGCTCCCAGTCAGGAAGTGTGACATTCATTGTTCATTTCCTTCCCCAAACCCGTATATAGGAAAGGTCCACATAAATGCTCTTTGAAAAAATTCACTTTGGGATGTGTGTATGGGGAGAGGAAGGGGGGCGGGGAGTTGGCAGGCGGCTCCCGGGAAGAGGAAGATGCCATATGCTGAGATGTAGAAGGCTTGCTCATGTCACGGGCTCGGCCACTCTCACTGTGAGGCCTGAGGACAGTAGTAACTATCCTGACCTTGTCTGTTCACCTGTAACAGGAAGACTAGTTTCATGCCAATTCATTTTATTGGCAGGAAATCCGACCTGTCCACATTGCTGTGTTTTTATGACACCGTTGAACTGTGGCATTGGCATCCAAAGGTGTTCTTTAGTTTTATATTGAAATGAACTCCTTTTTAGACTCATTGAGCAAGGTCCGTTTTGTTTAACGTTCCAACCCTCCGACAGCTTCACATACAAATGAGATTGGGGCACCAAGGAGAACTGTGGGAAAGAGGGTCATTCGGTCACCCTGTTCCAGCCTGTGCGTTTCCGGGGTGAGAGCTGGCTACATCCTAGAGGGCCTTGTCTGTGAGTGTGTGCCAGTGTGTGCGCCAGGTTGTGAGGCAGATACTGACAGGAAATTGACAGGAAATACCATGCTACTGACCAGTACCTGGGTGTTGAAAAGGAACAGAGGTGAGGACAGGAGATGAAGGAAGAGCAAAGTGGAAGAAGCCAGGTATGGACACTTAAAATTAAGAGCAGTTAATATGTGAAGTTGGAGTTGATGTGATACTACATCAAGTTCATTCCTCTGCCTGTTCAGGCAGGACAACTATACATCCACACACACACACAGACACCGAGACACACGCAGAGACAGACACGCACACGCACAGACGGACAGGCCCGCACATGCGCAGGCTCTCGCGCCAGCCGAAGCTTGCGTCTGTCTTGCTCTGAGTTCCAGCTCTCATGCTCAGTGAGGGATAAATTCAAATTTATTTGAAAGGAGTTTGCTAAAATTATAATAATTAATAAGCTGTAATAACGTTTTAAGCTCCTACCACTCCCCACCCCCCATTGCTCTCCACCCCCTTCCCCCCCAGGGACTGGGAGGTAGGGCGCTATCTTCCTTGAAAATGACATTTTTAAAGGGAGGACTCCTAGGGACTTGAGAAAGGCTGTTCTGGGATGTAAAAAAGGAGAGGGTTTTTCAAAATATTTCCATCTACAAGGAGCAGGGCAAGAGTTTACAAGGACAAGTTGTCTAAGCAGATACTCTAAGAGAAGGCAGATCACTGGAGAGGCAGGAAGGAGTTTACTAACATGAAGTCAAGCTGGGGGCAGATCAAGGTTGGCTTGGTCAGGCTGGATCCAAAGTCAGTGCTCCCGATTTGAAGGGTCCACCTGATGGCTTGAGATTTGGGCTTCATATTGTACAGCCCTGCTTGTGCTCCCCTCCTAGCCTGGTTTTAGCAACTCTGGTGGAAATGGTGCATGTTTTTGGAGTCCCCTGATTCATAGTAAATTTTGTGTCTTCCTGGTAGCCCCTATGTCAGGTCAGACCATCCCAGACACACTCCCAATCTGTTGAAAGTCATTCAGGTGACAAAAATGCCATTTTTATTTACAGAGAATTATGTATAATTTATAGAACTTGAACTTGGTTGATAAATTGTGCTAGGGACACCAAACTGAGGGGAGAGTGGCACCAACAAGGGATTTTGGGTAATGGTGAAGACTTTCAGCATTGGACTCAACTGTGGGTTCTAGTCCTGACTTCCCCAATGATAGTTTGTGGGACCTGGAATGAGCTAGTAAACCTCACTCAGTCTCCTGGTCTCTAACGTTGGGGAGCAACTGTATTGACCTCCCCTGTTGTTGTGGGGATTAAATTAGATGATACATGTAAACTGCAGAGAACTTTGCCTGGCACAGAGATGTGTTGGCCGTCTTTACACTAAGGGAAGGGGTCAGTAGGTCTAGGAGGGTGTGTGAGCCCCTGCAGAGGCCCTGTGGCTATGGTGGGACCAGCCATGAGCTCTGGGATTGGCTGCTTTGTGAATAAACCAGTGTATTAGTTACCTGTTGGTGCTGCAACAACTTACCACAGATTTGGTGCCTGAAAACAACAAAAATTTATTATCTGACAGTTCTGGAGGTCAGAAGTCCAAAATAGTTCCATAGTTACTATTCGCCATCCCCCCCCACCCCTCCAGCAGCTCTAGGACAGTTTCCTTGCCTTTTGCTTGCATTCCTTGGCTTGTGGCCCTGCATCATTTTGACCTTTGCTTCCATCACCACATCTCCTCCTCTGACTTTGACCTTCCTGCCTTCCTCTTATAAGGACCCTGTGATTACATTAGCCCACTGGATCATCCAGGAGCATCTCCCCATCTCATGATCCCCGATTCAATCCCAGCAGCAAAGTCCCTAATGCCACTTGAGGGAATGTAGACACTGGTTGGGGAATTAGACATGGATTTGGAGGTGTGGTTATTCTGCTGACCACACCCAGTGTCTGGGGGACTAGGTGATGAAACAGAAGGTCTGGCTGAAATGCTTCTGTGTTGTGTCTTTGATACAGACCTTCTCTGATGGATGATCTCGGGGAAGCAAATGGCACCTTTGCCATCACCTTATTAAAAATGTTGGGTGAGGAGGACAACTCACGGAATGTGTTCTTCTCCCCCCTGAGTATTTCCTCTGCTCTGGCGATGCTCTTCATGGGGGCCAAAGGAGACACTGCCACCCAGATGTCCCAGGTACGTGTGCTGTTTCAAAGGAAGGACAACCATATGCTTCTTTCTCTGCCTCCACCGAGCTGGTCTCTTCGCATCTTCCCACCAGCTAATGAAGACCAGTGTGGCTGATAGTTGTGGGGGTGGGGTGGTGATGGGCAAAGGGTAGACACAGGTAGAACAGGTAAGTTGTATAAGGCAAGGAATCTCCTTTTAGTGTTTATGGGAGAAGTCAAGTCATTACACTATTTTCTTTGGATAAAAGTATCACTATGTTACAGCAAAATTGTATCTTTAATAAGTGAGATAAACTATAATCCTGTCCCACAGAAAGGCCAAGGATTTAAACTTTATTATATTTGAACTTTTTGCTAACATATTTCAAATTGAAATATAGCTATGTAAATGCACTTTTTGACAAACAGGTTATTTCTAGTGTATAATCGTGCATAAGTGGATGAAGAATGCAGCAAAAACATCAAAAATGTGGACTTCTAACTTCCGGAGTCACTTAGAGGGAACATATAATCTGATTGATCTGACACGGGCTATGTGTGACAACACATGAAGTAATGGATGATCCCTTAGGGAAGGAGTCCTTAACCCCTTTGTGTCTTAGAGTCTTTGATTGTCTCGTGAAAATGTCCCAGAAAATGGCATGTGCTTGTCACTTTGCCACATGTGTCCAGAAGCATGCCCACTGTCCACAGCCGAATCCCCTGTGGTTGCTTCTTCCAGCTCGCGGGAGGACTGCAGCTCTGGACTGGGGGTGGTGGGTGATACGGGGACAACCTGAATCCCCACTCCGATTTGACATTTAAAAAAGAACCTGGGCTGGAGAACTTCTGTAAAATTGCTGATGAGACATTTCCATGTTTTTTTCTGCTCATTTTTGTAATTCCCAGGTCAGATTAGATGCATTCCAGCCACTTATTTTTTCTGTTCTGTCTCCCTCCTGAGTTTTCACATCCTGGCTTCCTAGTCTGAGTCTATCTGGGAGGGCAGTGGTTTATACCTGGGGACCTTTTGCCTCTTGGGGACATTTGGCAATGGCAGACGGTTTTGGCTGCCATCACAGAGAGTTACTGCTGACATCTAGTGGGTGGAGGCCAGAAATGCAGCAAAATATCCTGCAATGCACAGGACAGCCCCAAAGTAACTGGCCCCAAATGTCAATAGTCCCAACGTTGAGGAACTCTGTACTAGTCAGCTAAAGCCAACTCCTTTTAAGATAGGATCCTCTGTGATTTTCTGCTCAGAGATTTTTTTTGGAGGAGTACAATGGCAATGTTAAAGCCTGTGTTTTCTATAACCAGGCACTTTGTCTGAACGAAGTGGAAGATGTCCACCAAGGTTTCCAGTCACTTCTCTTGGAAGTTAACAGATCTGACACTCAGTACTTGCTCAGAACCGCCAACAGACTCTTTGGAGAAATAACGTGTGATTTCCTTCCGGTAAGTAGTAACTCACACATTGATTACAAAGAAATTGAAAATACAGTAGAAACTGTAGAGGAGTGGAGACAAAGCATAACTTGACTGCCTTACAAATGTGCTTAGAGTTTTACCTCTGTAATGATAATGTTGAGTTTTACGATGGCTTCTGCATTATGCCCTTTTTAAATTGTTCCTGGTACATTCCTCCTGAACCTCAGTCTCAGTATGTCCATCCTGCAGCACCCAGACCTGCTCCTTCCCCTTGGTCTGAGTAGTCTGTATTGACTGCAGCATACAATCCCAGGGCTCCCTAGTTCCAGTGAAAGAACCTGCCACGATTCTGTAAGTGAGGGCCACAAAATGATGCCCCGTAACATGCAGGGTGATGCCACCCTGAGATGAATGGAGCAGTCAGGGCAAACTGCCCGTCTTCTTGGCTGGCAGTTCCCAGGCTTCTTCTCTAAGACTCAGTTACCTCCCGTCCTGCCTGCTCATGGCCGCCACTCCATGGCGGTTGCCTGTTCCGGGCGTAAGAACCATTGGAGATAATCCCGGATCTTTCAGCTGGCCAGTTCTCCCGGGATAAGCATGAGTGCTGCCAGGAGTCCCCTGGTTAATTGACGTTTGTTTTGAACACCGGCCTGATCTTTGAATAGTGTAACTGAGGAATACTGGGGACACATGGAGCCACCCTCCACTTTTCTCAGTTGCTCGGCTCTTCTCTCTACGTCTTCTTTCTTCTGTAGAAACTAAAATACTTGAGAACAGGAGGTGGGCAGAGGATAGGCGCCGACTGCCAGGCACATTTTGTCTGAAACCATGTTTTTGTGAGGTGAGTTATCTTTGGGATTCAGTGTATTGGGTACAGGCCCTTCTTGATTTGACCTCACTTTACATTTCAAAGCACATCCCCTGACAGTGTGTTTTTCCCTAATCTCTCTCTCTCTCTCTCTCTCTCTTTCTCTCTCACAAACACACACACACCCATCAAGTCCAGCCACATTCCACTCCTGGAGGACCTATAGGCTTTCTTGATAATCCAGTTCTACCATGGAGCCTCCCGATCAGACACTGGTGCTGGTGATGCAAAAATGGGGGGAAACAAGAGTGTTTAGTTGGGTTGGGGGAGACCAAAAAATCAAACACAAGGTCCCCAGGGAGCCTAAGTGTTTGATGGGCATCCATCACGGGCTGTTTGGTGCATGCCTGCCACGTCCATGCACTGTGGGTTTACGTCATCTCTCTTCTCAGACCGGGAGCCGCCCCGAGTCTCATGTTGAGCCTTCACCTTGGAATCCAGCCTCAAGAACAGGGCCAAGCACAGCATCTGGGCCTGTGCATTTTTGTTAATTGCATGAATGAGTCTGAAAGGGCAGGATGGCCTGTGCAAGCAGTTAGGCTAGAAACATGGTCAGAAGGACGAGGTGTTTCCACAGTGTGGGCACCTCTGCTGCAGGGAGCCAACCTCGGCATCTCGCGTTGCAGGCCTTTAAGCAGTGCTGCCGGAAGTTCTATCAGGCGGAGCTGGAGGAGCTGGCCTTTGCTGATGACACTGAGGGATGCAGGAAATGCATCAACGACTGGGTGACGCAAAAGACCGAAGGTGAGAGATTTCATTTCAGTAGATTTGGCAAGTCGTGGAGCAAAGGGAGGGGAGGTGGCCTGGGGTGTGACCTCCGTGGCGCTGACTCTGTGACCCTGTCCCCTGGTTGTGGCGGCTTCCTGCGTTTTCAGCCCGGCCGTGTGGTTCTTTGATCTTTCTTGGGCTTATCAGGTCCTAAAGTGGGGACTTCGAATAAACAAACTGACTATAAGGATCTCAGCTGCCCCTCCCACTGGACTGTTCTAGAAAACCCTGGAGAAATGCTTCCTCTTGGGAACCCTGTTGATCTTCTGTCTCGGAGGACCCTTCCCTGCTCTGAAGGCAGAACGACATTTGATTTGGGTGGCAGCTGTGAGAGGGCCACCTTTCACGTCACCTCCCTGTGTGAATGGAAGAGCTCTAGTTTCATCCTCAGCCCTCTCCTTTGTTGTCATGAGGCTGTGGCTACGTTTGCTTTTGGATGGTGACCCTTTTGGAGTTTGCCCCAGAGTCAGGACTGCAGGTTATACGGAGCCTGCACTTCATCCTGTCTGGTCCACATTCCATCTCAGCAGAAATAGCTCTGCCAGTTCCCGCTCGGAGTTCAGAGAAAAAGGACATGCTTGTAAAGCACTCTAAATAGCTAACCTGTAAGTTAGACACTTCCAGAATGTGGGGAGTGCAGCCACTCTTTCTTCCCGTGGCCGCCTACCGCTCACCATCCCACGCGTTCAGTCTTTAAGGTGCACCTGTTGTGTCTCAGGCAGCGGCAATAGTCCCAATGATCCGGAAAGCCAACAGCAGCATAATGACCGTCGGAAGGGAAGAGACTGTCAGGGTTTTCTGTGTGGCCTGTGCCATGGTCACCTGCTCTCCAGTAGATGGAGCTGTCCTAAGTCAATGGGGAAGCTGGCGGCTTAGCCACGCCTCACCTTCCCGCTCCTGACACTTCCCCTGCACGGCTGCTCACACTTTTCCTTCCACTGGGCTCACCATCCGCATGTTTTCACAGAATACTAGAGCTGAGGGTACTCTTGGGATCACCTGCCCCCACTTTCACTGGACAACGCAAGTTGGGCACCTTCACTGCATCCCTCTAATCCCTGCGCCCCATTCACTCCGTTGAGAGAGCCTGCCTTCCCTCATGGGTGGATCCGTACGTCCCGTTCTTTGGCAGGTTCTCCTTCCCTAGCTGAGATTTGAAGGTTGGCATAGAGCAATAATTCCCAATGACCAGCAGCAACCCCCAGGAGACACTTGGCAATGGCCCCGAGACATTTCTGGTTGTCACAGTCTGGAGAAATGCTGCTGGGTAAACCGTCTTATGTTACACAGGACGGTCCCCACAACAAAGAATTATTCGGCCTAATATGTCAGTCACGGTATGGTTGGAACATTTTGGTGCCCAAGTGGAGGGGCTTCCAGTTAAAATCGAGACTCTTGGATTATTTTCTCAGCTCAGTCACCTAGGTGACCTTAGCAAAAAAGTCAGGCAAATGCTCTGAACCTGACTTTCTGCATCTGCAAATTGAGGGCAAAACAATAGTTGACCTGCCTGCTTCAGTTTGTTGTTTAAGGACAAACAGTCCCCTGTGTGTGGGTACAGCCCGAAACGTCACCGCCCTGATCCATGAGGTGGCCAGAAAGACAGGATTCCGGCCTGGCTGTCAAAGAAACCTCGGCCTTCCAGCTTGAGGAGATTTTTTGGTAAAAGAATGATTATTCCCCCCACAAAATAGCAATAAACTTCTCTTGTGTCCTTTACAGGTAAGATTTCGGAGATTCTGGGTGTCGGCACAGTCAGCCCACTGACGAAGCTGGTTCTCGTGAATGCCATCTATTTCAAAGGCAAGTGGAAGGAGCAATTCGACCGAAGGTACACGAGGGGGATGCCCTTCAAAGTCAACCAGGTAGGGACAGAGATTTCAGATACACTGCTACTTTCTTAAAGTGACGGTGCTGGGAAAGGCTGTAAATGGAGAAACTCAATAATTTATTTCACACTATCTTGATTGTTAATCCATATCTGAGTGTGTCTCATGTTCCCCTATATATGTTATTGAAAAAGGGAGGAGAAAAATGCAAATAATTTTTCTATCGATAGTTTCTTTTTTTTCATCCTTGATCCAATTTACCTTCTCTCTCTGGTCATATTATTGTATTGAAAGAGTTTCTCCTAAGCCTTGGAATTATGGTTGTATTGTACTGCTATTGCTGGTGAAACGAGCTCTTTTGTGGTGTCGAGGGACAAGAATTTCAAGTGGCTCCTATGTGGAGAAGTTTAAATGCAATGGCAAGATTTTCTTGGGGTGAAGGGAGTTAATGCCCCATCAGGGACGTAGAGGATGGGCAGGCTCCAGCAGCAACTGCCATGGCGCGCCTGTTGATCCTCCATGTATTTTTTTGGTTTTCGGTAAAGAACAAGGTGCCCTGCAAACCATCTAACCTAACTTCCTGATTCTTTCTGGCCTGAGTGGGGCCCTCCTCCTAAGCAGTCCCTCTCTTGGACCTACTGGGGTTCCACGCCCCCTCTCCAATTCGATGACCTTTCCTGTTTTTCCCAGGTAGGCTCTGAACCCCGGGACAGATTTCCCACCCAAATAAATCTCATCCTCCCATGTTTGTCCCCCAAAATACTTTTTCTTGTGACACCGCAGGGACTTTTGTTTCCACCGTCAGCACTATCACTGTCTGTAGTTACTTAGAAGCCTTCTAAAATGTCAGTGACAATGATGCCTATTTATTGCCTTAGATTCGTGACTATACAATTCTATTTTTTATAGTTTTCTTTTCTCTTTTTAATTTAGTTTAATTTTTAAGTATCTGTTATTTATTATTCTATTACAGTTGTCACATTTTTCTCTCCCCTTTATCTCCCTTCACCCTGAACCCCCCTTTTCGCCAGCATTCCCCTCCTTAGTTCATGTCTATGGGTCATACATATAAGTTCTTTGGCTTCACCATTTCCTATACTATTCTTAACCTCCCCCTGTCTATTTTGTACCTACTTTTTATGCTTCTTATTCCCTGTACCTTTTCCCCCATTCTCTACCCTCCCCTTCCTGCTGATCACCCTCCATGTGATCTCCATTTCTGTGATTCTGTTCCTGTTTGCTTACTTTGTTTTTGTTTTTTAGGTTCAGTTGTTGATAGTTCTGAGTTTGTTGTCATTTTACTGTTCGTAGTTTTGATCATCTTCTTTTCTTCGATAATTCCCTTTAACATTTCATTTAATAAGGGCTTGGTGATGATGAACTCCTTTGATTTGACCTTATCTGGGAAGCACTTTATCTGTCCTTCCATTCTAAACGATAGCTTTGCCGGATAAAGTAATCTTGGATATAAGTCCTTGCCTTTCATGACTTTGACTACTTCTTTCCAGTCCCTTCTTGCCTGTAAGGTTTCTTTTGAGAAATTAGCTGATAGTCTTATGGGGACTCCTTTGTAGGTAACTTTTTCTACTTTTCTCATACTGCTTTTAAAATACTTTATCTTTAATCTTGGGTAAAGTAATGGTGATGTACCTTGGTGTGTTCCTCCTTGGGCCCAACTTCTTTGAGACTCTCTGAGCTTCCTGGACTTCCTGGAAGTCTATTTTTTTTGCCAGGTTGGGGAAATTTTCCTTCATTATTTTTTCAAATAATTTTTCAATTTCTTGCTTTTCCTCTTCTCCTTCTGGCACCCCTATGATTCAGATGTTGGAATGTTTAAAGTTGTCCTCCCCAAATCATGAGCGTGGGACCGCCTGGTCTGCCAGCTGCAGCCTTGCCATGCATCGTCTCTGTCCCGACTGCCCATCTCCGCCCCTCCTACCAGTCTGGATGAAAGCTGCTTCTTTAACTCCTTGGTTGTCAGACTTCCATACAGTTTGATTTTCTGGCAGTTCTGTTTTTTTTTTTTTTAATTTGTTGTTGTCCTTCTTTGGTTGTACAAGGAAGCAAAGGGTGTCTACCTGCACCTCCATCTTGGCCGGAAGTCCTCGTGACTATACAGTTCTGAGCACAAGGAAATGGGGGGTTAAGAGATGTTAAGCCTGACTACTTATTTTGAATTTTTTTGAATCTTTTAAAAACAAAAGTTGTGTGTATTCACGGTATACAAGGTGATAATTTGCTATGCATAGTGACATCAGTAAAGCTAACTAATATATCTCCCTACACAGCTGCCTTCTTGTGTGTGCAATGAGACACCTGAAATCTACTCTTAGCAAATTTCCAGTATTCAATACAGCATTGTTAACTGTAGCCATTCTGCTGCATATTAGATACCCAGATTTATAAGCCTAACCTTAGAAATACTTTTCACCATTCCCGGTTGAATACGGTAATGGCTGGGATCAATGGTGATTAGCTTGGAATTTGACCTCTATCAACTTGCTAATAGCAGATTGCACAAAGACTTAAAAGTCTACAGTATATTTGATGCAAGCTTTAAAAATGGTGGACACCACATATCTTGTTAAGGTTCCCTCTGCAAGAAAACCAAAGCTGTAAAACCAGTTATATAATTGAGCAACTTTTCAGAATAAAAACCTAACTCCCTTTGGCCTCTATACCTTCTCTAACATGATCCTCCAGCCCAAAGACCTGAATATTAGTTAATTCTCCTCTCAACTTAGAAAAACAATTTTTAATTATTAGGTCTCTGGGAGTGCTTCTTTATGCATTTTATCAAAAGGGGAAAAATACAACTTCTTCCAAAAATAATGAGAGAGTTTTATTTCTCTCTGAATTCACGAATTTATTCCCTCTCACCTGGTTATAATTGATCTGCTGGGGCATGAGCATGTTATACTCAATACTAATATGTAATAATGAGGATTTTATATCTATCAGCATGAATGCACAGAAGTAATAATCCTCTTATATGTACCTAGGGGTTCTGTGGATCAGACATATTTTTAGGGAACAGTGCTCATTTCTGAGTAATCTGATTTTAACTTCATGTTTTCATTAGGAAAAGAAGACAGTGCAGATGATGTTTAAGCAAGCCAAGTTTAAAGTGGGCTATGTGGAGGAGGTGCACAGCCAGGTCCTGGAGCTGCCCTATGCTGGGGACGAGCTGAGCATGGTCATTCTGCTGCCTGACGAAGGCACTGATCTCGTGGTGGTAAGTCCTTGGCAATGGATGTGAGTGTGCGCAGATCCAGCCTTAGCCCCTCTCTTCAGGTCCATCCACCAGGTAGCGTTTGAGGTGTTTCCAATATAGGGTTGTTATAAAGAGTGCCGGATGGACACCACTGCACGTCTTTGGTGGGGGGGTGTATGCATTTCTATGGAGTATATACCTAGGAAGGGAATTGCAGGTAAGAACAGATGTTGAAGAAGCTAAGAAGACAGGGTTTCACAAATATGAGTGTTATTCTTTATTCTGAAAAGGGGCTGGTGGAGAGCCCAATAACTAATGAATAAAAGTCCTGGAAAACGGTAAGTATTGATCTGGGCAGCCTTTCTCCAACATTCACGTGCATACAGATCTCCCAGGGGCCTTGTGACAAGGCAGATTATGATTCCAGGGGCTATGGCCTGAGATTTTTGCAGTTCTAGTAAGATTCCAGGTGACCCAGGTGCTGTTGGTCTTGGACCACACTTTGAACAGCAAGACTCTAAAGTACAGGGGAGGATTTACCTTCGACAGGAGGAGAGAGCCCTCTTCCCATGACAGAAAAGGGACGGAGTTCAGGAAGAAGGTAAATTTATAAGGCGGGAGGCGGAGGACCAACAGTGCTGACTGTCGGGCTCTCTGGGGGACGGAGAAGACCTCCTATGTCATGCGTGCTGTTTTCCTGGTGCCGGTACTCCCACATGGCTAAGTTTAGGTTCCCAAGAGTGCGACGATTGACTCTCACTAGGGATACAAGCCAGCCCTGGCACACCTGTGCACAGGATGCTGAGGCGCCTTATTTCCCTGCTTTCTCTGTGGAATCAAGAAGCTATGGGCATCCGTCAAGGGTGAGATCTGTCATGGCTACTTAAGGAGAAAATCAGGGGAGTCCAGGGACAGAGCTAATGCCCAAACAGCTGTCGGTGGAGAGGGGCACTCACTCGGGCTCCGGATGGTAAAGGGAAGGAGAGGAAGATGTAAGCTCCTTTTCCTTTGATTTCTTCCTTGTGGATAAATAGAAAGAGTGATGAGTCTTGGAGGTTTGGAAGCTCTTCCCGGGGCAGGCGGGGGGCAAACCAGGTGCCATCAGCGGCAGACCCGTTGACTTGCCCGTTCCTGCTCTCCCTTCCCCAGAAGCCACGTCCGCCTTGCTCCGCAGACAACCCCTGATCTCCTCTTTCCCAGACCGGAGTTCCGATTCTGAGCCTTGCGGTCTTTCCTTTTCAACAGTGGCTGCAACTCACAGTAATGTGTATTATTGCATGAACGTGATCAATTGATTATGACAGTTTTGCAAACTAAAAAACATTTGGAATGAATTTGATACAGGTGGTTTTTTTTTTTTAAACCCCTCTCTTTCTCTCAGGTGTTTTCTAGCTATTTTACTCTTGTTTCCATAAAACAGGGGAAAGATGAGGATTTGAGGGAAAATCTTGGTGTGGTTATAAAATGGACAATCTCCGTAGATTGTCTTGGACCAGAACTCCCCATTCAGCTGCATAGCATGGGAGGAGGGGAAGGGGGTACACAACAGGTTATTGTCATCTAGATTTTAAGATTTGACTCTGTTATTTCAGGTGGAAAAAGCACTTACACCTGAGAAGATCACAGCCTGGATGGACCCAAAACAGATGACTTTGGAGAAAATTCAAGTTTTCCTTCCCCGATTTAAGCTGGAGGAGAGCTATGACTTGGAGCCTGTTCTTCGAAGTTTAGGAATGACTGATGCTTTTGAGGAAGCCAAGGCAGACTTCTCTGGAATGTCAACTAAGAAGAACGTGCCTGTGTCCAAGGTTGCGCACAAGTGCTTTGTAGAGGTCAACGAGGAAGGCACGGAGGCAGCTGCGGCCACCGCCGTGGTCAGGAATTCCCGGTGCGCCAGAATGGAGACAAAATTTTGTGCAGACCACCCGTTCCTTTTCTTCATCAGGCACCACAAAACCAACAGCATCTTGTTCTGCGGCAGGTTCTCCTCCCCATAAAGAGGGGCCATTGCTTACAGACACTCCTTTTCTTCGGCCAACCTCACCTTAGTTCAGACTCCATGTGACTAAATTGGTGCAGTGGCCCGAGTGCCAAAATAAAATGTGCACACCTTGGACGTCTGTGAATGTCTTGACCAAACATTCTGCAACCTCTGAGAATAACTGAGGCTTCAGATGTGTGGAGTCTGGGGAGGAGAAGGCTACGCTTGTTTGGGATGTTTGGGGAGCTCCTCCCCCTGGCAGACCCTGCCTTCACTTACCTGTCACAGGATGGCCAGCTCTCCTCAGAGTCTGTACCCATTGTTTGTGGGTATCTTTAGGAACATGTCAAGGATTCATGTTCCTTGAATCAGCCTGCTCTGTGCCCTTCCATCCTGCAGTGACCTCAAAGGTCACTGAGGTGCCCACTACCCCTGCCAGGCTCACCTGGGGGTGTCCGTGTCCAGGTGCCCTGCATGCAAAGACAGGGGTGGACACTCCAGAGTGAACAGTGCAGCCAGTATGTCTCACTGACAGCTGAGGGAGAGTGACTCTCTGATCAGCATCACACAGACAGCCCTGCATGGCCCCTATTTCACAGAGTCCCTTACAAGTTCATAGGCTCAACAGCGAGCTTTGGACTGAGCTTGGAACCAGGTCTTGGAAACGGACCCAGACCTCCCCATTCTCTTTGCTTATGAAACATTCACACAATTGGAAAGGAACCCCCACCAAACACTTCTGGGAAGCAATGGCCCTCTAGTTAATCATATGTGGTCAGGCATGGCTCAAGGACCGCCACCCCCCCGCCCCACCCCACCTTGCTTAAAAACAGACCTCCCTACCATTTTTTTCTGATGAAAAAGAATTGGTGTTCTGGCAGCAATTTGGAAACTATAAAAAAGTATAGAAAGAAAATTTGTCACCCATAGTCTCACTATCCAGCAATCATTACCATTAACAATGACCTATATCCTTCCCTGTTCTGCATATGCAAATAGAGGTTTATAAACATTTCTTTTTTTAGTTTACTTCTTTTTTTTAAGAGGATTTTAAAAAAAGATTTAATTATTTTATTTTGAAACAGGGGAAGGGAGGGAGAAAGGGAGGGAGAGAAACATCAATGTGTGGTTGCCTCTTGCATGCCCCCTACTGGGGACCTGGCCCACAACCCAGGCATGTGCCCCAACTGGGGAATCAAGCCAGCGACCCTTTGTTTTGCAGGCCAGTGCTCAATCCACTGAGCTACAGCAGCTGGGGCTTAGTTTACTTTTTTAATTGTATTTTTTCCATTAACATTTATCCTCCTATACCCTCTTCCGTCTCCACCTTCACCCATCCCTCTCCCCGCCATGAAGTTTATAAACATTTAAACAGAAGTTAATCATGTCCTCCTGTAGCTTATTTCTACCCTTACTTACAACCTACTTACAGCCGTCTGCTCTTGTCCTTCCGATCTGCAGTAACATATTTATAGTATTTCCCGTCCCTGTACATCTTGTTCTACTTAGGCTCTTACTGCAATTCCACCTACTTGTCTTTTACCAACCTGCACTGTGTTTGGTTAGTAAGGCTTTGTCTCATGTCTCAATTATTTATGTCTGGAATAGAGAAATGCTGTCAATATTTACAGTTTGATCTCAGATGTCTTTGGCTTCTTTATAAACCTTACTATTGTGGTCCTCATCTATTGTCTTCTTATTTTAACCATCGCATTTCCTTTCATGATATTTCAAATTTATTTTTACCACTATTACCTTCTTTTATTTTCTTATTTAAAATGTTTGTCTCATTGCAGTTCTGCTTCAAATGTTTAGGTTGGTCAATATCTTTTGACAGTGTTTCTTCTTCAAATATCTAGATTTTGCCCTGTGGGTTCAAGTTGACCTTGGGTTATCAGACATGGTCTGCTGATAGAGGCTGAGTAAGGCTTCCAAACCAGACCTTCTGTGTGTGGGTGCATGTGGGTGCGTGTGGGTGTGACTGTCCTACCCAGTTTAGTGACTCACATTTTCTGTCCATCAGGAAAACCCCACTGTCAGAGCTGAAGCAGTAATTCTCCAAGGGTCTTAATTCACACTTGTTTCCTTTAACTCCTCACCCCTGCCAGGCTTTTAAAAAATGCACTAGTATAGCCTCAAGGATGGTAATACAGATGGCATAGGCTGTTGAGTTAGGGTTTTATTCTGGAGGAACAAGACTACCAGGTGCCAAGGCAGGACCCCAAAACATCTGGTCCAACCAACCTTCTCTCTGGAGGCCACCGGCGTCTCCTTTGCCAGGTGGCAGGTGAGTACTTCCTGAACACACACATCCCAGCCACAGTCTGCCTCCCATGGTTGGCTTAGTTGTCTTGGTACTTGGTGACTCTTAATTTGCTGTTATTGTTTGTTTGATTGATTAGTTCTCAGAATCCTTGTTTCTCTCCTGCCTTTAATTTCTCTCGAGCTGAGTTTCGGGAAGAGAGTCAAACTCCTGCTTTGTGCCATCTTTGCAGGAAGCGGAATCGTCTTTTTAATAATGTTTGTGCTGATGTGTCAAAGCAAAAACAAACAAACGGACAAACAAACAAAAAGCTTGTTTTACCATATACTCGTGGGCCCTTAATAAATTTAAATTTACTCTTTAAAAAACAGAAATTATATTTTATAGCCTCTAGATTAAAAAAGGTTTGTAACTACCAAATCCTGGTGAAGATCAAGAGCAACTCTCCTACAGGTTGGAGATGGCAGACATTGGTAAAACCAATTAGAAAGGCAATCTGGCGTGACGTAGTAATGTGAAGCATTTGTGCGTACTATGGCTAGATACTCTACTGGTTAGAAACCCTAGAAAAAATTTATGTTCAAGAGGCATGCAGAAAAAATGTTCATAGCAACACTGTTCATCATAGCAATAAAAAAATGTAAAAAAAAACCAGGAAAAACACTGAATTATTAAAATGAATAAATCATGTTGCATTCCTGTAGTGGAACCAGGGTCATTGCCTCGCTCTGCTCTGGGGCACCATTCACATAGTTGGCACATTTTCTAGTCAGCACATAATGTAACTGGTGTCTTCTGGAGGTTGTACAACTCTGTGCAGAATACCATATATTATGAGAAATAAATTAATCATAGCTAGCACCATAAAACACAATGCTGACCAAAAATAACAAGTGTCAGTTGCATTTGCATAATGATAAACAATAGGCAAACTAATTATTTTGCTGCATGCATGTGTGTGTGTGTGTATATATATGTATATATATATGCTATAGAGAAAAAACGAATTAATGCAAAGTATAGAACAGTATTAAATTCAAGGCAGGGAAAGAATGTGATTAGTTAGATCAGCAGGGAGCTTTAAAGTTACTCATGATACTCTGTTTCTTAAGCTGGGTAGTGGCTATTAGATATTTATTCAATTTACTATTAACCTTTAAATATACATACATGCAAATCCATTGCATTATATTCATGATAAATTTAACAATGAAAATGAATTTAACAAAAGAATGGATAAATCATAGTGTATGATGTGTCAAGAACACAATCAACTAAGAGAGGTAAGATTAAATATTGCAAAGTTAATAATCAAACTAAATATAACTTTCTTATCAAAAGGCAAAATCTTTTAGATTGGAAATGAAAAACAGTATCTTGCCAAATGTGGATTTCAATTAGCATTTCTCAAAGTGACATAAAATACAAATGTGAACTGATAGGTAAAGATGTATCAAACAAATTTAAAAGACCAGCAGTAATCAAGCTATTAGTAATATTGGAACAAGTAGACTTTAAGGAAATGAATTAAAATGGAAAAATGCTGTCATTTGATATAGAAATGGTAGGATTCATAGGAAAGAGAAAAATGTATACTTCAACATGCCTCTTTCAATACCACACAGATGAGCATAGAAAAAAATAAATCATAAAATTTGGGTGAAAAAGTTCAATATTGCACTGTACTTTAAGACCCATTTTGTGTATCTTCATACCCCGGAAATTAAGATGTGTCTTGATGTAATTGTTATTGTCCATACATGCTTGCATTTAGTCACGGTTGTCTATGCTTTTTTTCACTTTAAGTTATGATTGATGCTATATGTGTTGAGTATAGCTGTCATTATTTTTGAAAAATAATTGAAAAAGTCATTGTGAATGTCAGAAATTATTTAAGTGTGACAGTGATGTGGAATTTGATATTAGAGAAGCAAATTCTTTTTTAATTTTTTTTTATTGATTCTAGAGGGAGGGGAAGGGAGGGAGAAAAAGAGGGAGAGAAACACTGATAAGTTGCCTCTTGTATGTGCCGGGACTGGGGACCAAACCTGCAAACCCAGGTACGTGCCCTGGCTGGGAATTTAACCTGCGACCTTTCGGTTTATGGGATGATGCTCCAGTCAACTGAGCCACACTGGTCAAGGTGAGAAGCAAATATTTTATATTTGAAGGAATGAGTGAAATTTCCTATTTTCATGCAAAGTAGCGACCCTGATTTATAGGCACTAAGAACAGATAGCCAGGAAAAACTGTGCTAAAAGATTACCTATCACATGCCAACAGCAAAATTTGCAGAAAGGGTGTTAGCAGCGTGGAAGCAAATCCCAAAGACGGTAGAGCTGTGTTTGCTTCTGATGGCGGTGTTTGGCGATCCCCACCTTACCGCGCTCTGAATGGCAAAAGACGCGATATTACGATGAAAAACATGAGAGCCCATAATGTGTTACAAGACTCAGACTCGGAATATGTTTTCAGGTTATTTTGAAGTATATTTTCTTTGCAAATACTTAATTTTACTTATGAATGAACAAGAACAAGATATATATTTATATATATCTAAATATATAAAAGAACTCTACATATTTATAGAATAAAAATTTAATTAAAAGAAAGTATTATATCATAATTCAATTGGCTGAGCTTTTATTTCCTCAGCGGTATATGAAATAATAATGTGTTTTAGAGCTGAGGTCATTTTAGGATTGATGAAGTGCGGTCTAGTCTATTGGTTTATTTCCTCTCTTCCTATCTTACTGTCTAAAATGCATGTGCCTTGAGTGTAGGACCCTTTAGTTCAACTCTGTTTTCTCTGTTTTCCATTCTTAAATCCCAAAAGATTTCTTGAACTTTTTCTCCTAGTCCTTCTATTGATTTTGGGGGGCAATAATATTTTACATTCCACAAACATATTTTTTTTGCCTTTGGATTATTCCTTTTTCCTATCAGTGTGTATATGTGTAAGCATGTGTAATAACTTCCAGAATTAGCTAAAGATATTAATTGGAATTTTTAATATTCTTGTCTAAATCGTTTCTTCCAAATCAACCCTGTGTGTCAGTATTGGTCCTTCTCTAGTAAACCGATATTTAAAGGGTTTTAAGTTGAGGAGGAAGGCACTTAAGTTTGTAACTTCTAAAGATTATTTGGACTGCTATATGGAGAATAAAATAAAGGGGACAAAAGTAGAAACAAGAAGCCCAACTGGAAGATTATTTAATAGTTTTGACAAGAGATAAGGGCTGTTCACACTAGATCAATAGAGCAATATACAGAGGAAAAGGGAACACATTAGAGTCATCTTTTAAAGAAGAAATCGGAGGTCCCAGTGTGGGGCAGAATGTATCAGCAAACATGTGGGGGTGATGGAGACAAGTGAAGTTACGGAAGAGCTGGGATGAGCAATGGGGGACAGATGAAGGGGACCAGAGGTAGGAGGTTTTTAGGTAGGATGGGGACCAAGTTTCCCGTTTTGAAGTTGCTAACATCGAGATTCCTGCACCATGTTATTTCATGTTATTTCATGGAGAGAGCTTCCTAGCTGGGCCTGGAGCTCAGAAGGTTGTTTTCGGTGGATGAAAGGTCATGGAAGTACTAGAAAGCAGGGATCCTGTGGAGAGAGGATGTGGGCTGAGTGTCCTTAGAGTAATCCTTCCTTAGGCCAATTATCTCAGTCTTGTCATACCAGACTCTTCTCTCCTTAATGGTGTGATCCCATTTCCTAAGTTACACATCTTCTTGATTTCTGTTGTGCATGCCAATACGTTATCTTTAGATTCTGTGGCAGATGCTTCTCGGATTATCTTTCTCTGAGTATTTTTCATGCTGCTTCTTTTCCTGTGATCTGAAGTTGTTTAGCTCTACAGGCTCCATTTTTTTCTAAAAAATATATATATTTCCCTATTCTTTAAAAATTGGGCTCTGTTTACCTGAAAGGCAGATTCAACTACAGAGCTCTAAATCCTTTGCAAGTTTCTAAAAGGTGAATTGTGTGAATATCTTACCTGTTGACTGATCATCAGGGATTCTCATACTATGTGGTATTTAAAATATTTATTTTTTTGGTTTTCTGTCTTTCCTCTGAAATGCCACGGGCTTCAGTTTCTAGGATGCACCATGCTTTCCCCAGTTCTCCATCCTTTTTGCCAGGATTTTTCTGGAATTTACAGGTTTTTTTTTTCCTTCTTCTATATCATGTATCAGACAAACCTAACTGCAGACGAATCTGCAGCTGTGGCGGTGGTAGTCTATGGTAGTGGGGCACCTTACAGCAAAGCTATGTGAGCACAACACAGAATGGATCAAAGACAGCAAGACAAATAAGTGGCCCCGGCATCTTTGAACTTCAGCCCTCAGTAACTGGGCAAAGGTGACTGTGCAGGTAGAAGACTTTAGATATTGGCGCCTTGGACACAGAGAAGGCAGTTGCTAACGATCCAGAAGTCACTAACTAGTTATATGACCTTGAACAAGTAACTTAATGTCCTTCAGGTTCAATGTGTCTTCCTCCGTAACATTAAAGGGTTTATCCAGATCATCCCTAAGTAGCTTCCAACTGAAACGTTCTCTGACAAATGTACAGCATGAGGCTGTTTGGGGGCCATATGCTTTGCCTTCTGCATCGTGAGTTTTTATTAGTTTCCAAGCTTTTGTTATTTCAAAGATGACTTCTCTTGTTAGAAATCTAAGTATGCTCTTGTGTGCTTGTTATACCGACACCTTTTTCTTTTCAGTTCAAGACTTCGGTGATCGTTGCCAGTGAGAGCATCGCCAAATAAAATCATGTTTTCTGTGCTCCCACTTGTTTGATCTTCATCTTTGTCAGTGGAAATATTGCTATTTGTCTCTTTAACATTCTTCAGTGACACTGCTTTCCCAGCTCGCAGCCTTTGAAGGTTCTCTCATCAGAATTAAGGCCTTTGCTTTTAGTTCTCAGGGCTGTTGCTTGCGCCCGAGAACAGGGGTTAGGCAGGCCTGCTTGTGTGAACCACGGTCTCTGCGCAAGGTCCTTCTCTTCCTGACAGATGGCGACGTTCAATTAAGGGACTATAGTTTGGAGAAAAGGACTCCTGCAAGGCCCGGCTCTATGGCTCCTGTCACCTTCCTGCTACTGATTGGAAGTCAATTTCTTTTTATTCCAGACCCCCTAGGCCTCCTCCCCAGGGGAGGCCTGGGCGGCTTGGGTTTGGGGGCAGGGTAACGGGACAGAGGGGAGCTGACCTCCTGGGAAGCACACCTGGTGACTGAAACACACCACAAAGCCCTTCAGCTGGCAGAAGCCTTCGCCGCAAGCTATCCAAAGGGCCAGAAATCTTTTCCAAAGGCACATGAAGGAAGCCAGTGTTCATTGGAGTTTGATCAGGATACAACACAAGGGTGTTTTCTGAGAAATAGGTTTGAAACCAGGGTTTTTGTTTTTTTTCCCCCTTTGAAATCAAGATTGTTCTGATGGAAACCAAGTTTGTTCTGGCTTGAAAGCAGGTTTGTTCTAGAAATCCCAGGATCTCTGATACTTTGGCTTTCAGGGTAGGTTGAAAGATGATTTTGTATGTTTAGATAGACATCAGAGAGAAATATCAGTGGTGATGGGTGGAAGGGATAAACACATCATTATTATCGCCAAGAGTGACAAGTGATGGAGAGGGGTTGATTGGAAAGTCAAGAAATTCGGTATTTGAGTAGGGAGGGATTTTAGGAATAATCTAAACACCACTCTTATTTTTATGAAACTCCAGACCCAGAGGTCTCGTGAGGCCGGCCCAGCACCCCACCTGTCACCTTCCGCATCAGAGTAGTTTATGAATTATTTTTGAACGTGGAGCACAGGAGCACAAATCTGCGGGTGGCAGTCCCGAATGGTGGGTGTAAAAGGAGCCTGGGAGGCCTGAGACTCCACTGGAGCCACTGATGTCCCCTGTCCACGCCCTGTTCCTCCCCTTGCTCTGATTGAGCCCGAAGACTTGCACCGTTACAAACAGTAACAGGAAGCTGTTTCTGCACTTCCTTCTCTGTTCACAGAGCAGCCTCCGCCAGGGCACCACAGGAGAGACCCAGGCTGCACCCAGTTTTCCACTTTTCTGGTACCTCCTGTTCTGTTCGTTACAACCCTACCACCCTCCAACTCTTTCCTGGTTCCTCTGGCCACACTTATCCACTCCCTCCCGGATCTAGTCTTTAGCAGGGTCCTGATTTTTAAAAAGTAAGTGTACAATATACAGGTGATGTAGTTAGAATTGTACACCTACATAATTTTTAAACTTTTCATTTTTTCTTTATTTTTATTGTGGACAGTATTGCAGGTAACCCCCGTGCCCTCCTTCCCCGCCTTGGCTGCCCGTCTCCCGGCGCCCTCTCCCCCTTCCCTCTGGCCATCACCACCCTGTTGTCTGGGCCTAAAAGTTACACATGTATATTCTTAGGCGAATCCTTCCAACTCCTTTCATCTAGTCCCTCTTCCCACTTCCCTCTGACAGCTGTCAGTCTGTTCCATGAATCCATGCCTCTGTGTCTGTTTTGTTCGTCAGTTCTTTTGGTTCATTAGATTCCATCTGTAAGTGAGGTCATGTGGTATGTGTCTTTCTCTGACTGCCGTATTTCATTTAGCATAATAGCCTCCAGCCCAGACACTAGAAGCATTTCCCTTAAGATCGGGTATACCTATGGAATTTTATTAACCAATATCAACCGAATAAATTCAATTAAAAATAAAAAAGCACACGTCCTTTTCTGCTCTGTCGCCTCACTAATTCTTTATTCTCTTCCCTTCCTATTTCTTCACACTTCCACATAATTTTCCAGCTGTAATGAACCTGGTATTTTGATGAACATCCCACGCCGTTTGGTGTTCTCATGCCCATTTGTCTGGGTCAAACAGGGTGCCTCCCCTCTGTTTCTTGTCATCATAGGCAGCACCTGACATCCAGGAGAACTTTCCAGGTGGTCCCAGGTAAAGGTAAGACAGGAGGCTCCCCAGCTCCCTGAAAGTGGTCACAGACCCACTGTCCAGTCCACATGAGTGTAGGTCTCCCCATTTTAAAGATGGGGAAAAAACCTATTAATGAGAGATTTTAAATAATGGGCATTTAAATAATTTTAAATAATCATACACCTAATAGACAGCAACGCAAAACTTGACCTTTTTTGGTTGAACCTTCCCATCGGTAACTCTCATGATGAGCAGCTGCCTCTGTAGAATGCTGATGTCACACTGCCTGACACCCGCCTCCCCCTTATTTCCAAAAAAATAAGTAAAATTACTTATGCTCATTTATTATCAACCATTATTTATGTGCATGGTTGTCCATACGGAATTTCTTATTGGACTCTGAGTCCGTGCTGAAGACAAAATTTTTACTACAGAAGCACTGGTTGTAATTATAATTTTAAAAATTCCACCTTTGAGAGCCAGGTTACAGATGCGCCGCTCACAGCAACCATTCACCCAGGTTGTAATTTCTCTCAGGTGCTTAAAAAAACAGACTAAAAACATTTCCAACATGATACCACTTGGTGTCGCTATCAGTCTGTTCACCAAACGATCATTTCCTTTTCAGGTATACTAGACAAATGACAACTTGTTTATTTGAAAGAAATACTTTTGGGCTAAGCTGAAATAGATCTATCAGAATCCAACTAAATTTGTTGCTTTTTAATATTATTTTTCAAAACTTAATAGTAATCAACTTTGTGTTTATTTCAGTAGACATATTTCTGAACAAATACATCTTCTCTAATTACAAACGAAAGTCTCCGTTACTGCATCCAAGTCATCTTAGTGTATTGAGCAGAAATAAAAGGACCAGAAGGAAACTCTTAAAATGTTGTTAAGGTCAAAGCAATGCAAAGTGAATTGGAATATTTAGAACTGATTTTTTTCAACTAGTAATTTGATGATTAGTGTTGTTCTAGTTTTTATGCTGCTGAAGATATTGTAAGCACGTGGTTCCACTGAGGTGGGTGAAAATAATATATTGAGTACATATCATGCGAATATATTTTGTTAAGCGATTTGCATGTAGAAAGTCTCATCATCTTCATCATTATGACCATTTTAATTATTTAATGCTTTTCAGCTCACGAAGCATTTACCTTAATGACTCCCATGAGGCAGAGGGAAAATGTCAAAAAATACTCAGGGAAACCATTAGAAGCAAAGAAGATGCAGGGGGAACGTCCATGAGTTATACTCCCTATTATTAAGATTTATAAAAGTGCACCAAAGTTTATTAGACACATCTTGATATATGGCTGCACATTGTTCCTAGTACTTGCTAAGTTTCTCCGATTTCTCCATGGCTTAAAAAAGAACACATTAATAATGATGATAAAAAGAAACTGAATAATTATCTCCAGTTCTTCAGTTCTAATGATTATAATCTCCACTCAAGATCAAATGCCAGCTGGATGAAGAGTCGAGGCCAGCCTGGACGTGGGAGGCCGACTGCATCGTGACTAGTGAATCTTTATGTTTGCCGTGAGGTCTAGACCCATAGAGCGAAATGCCTGTTGGAAACTGTCTTCCAGGCTGCCAGCTTATTTCCCAGTAAAGACGATTTCCACCCCTGCGTCTGCTACACCCCACCCAGCCTCCACCTCATTTGCCCCCTTGATGCCAGTGGCGCCATCATCCGCCGCATTCTCCAAGCCAGAAGGCCCGGAAGTCACCCCAGACTTCCCTTCTCCTGCCTCTTATATCCAGTCACTCATGTCTTCCTATTTGTCCTGTGAATACTGGTATCCGTCACAGTGCGTCTTCATCTCTCCATCTCCATAGCCAATGATCTAGTTCAAGTTATCATGTCTCTCTCTGAAAAGAGCTATTTCCTAACTCTTGCTCCAGGTTCTCCTCTACTCTGCCCTCCAGATTGTTGCCAGAACCAGTTAAAAAAATCTGATCGAGTTGCACCTCTGCTCAGAATTTCCCAGTAGCTACCCGTTAACTACAGGCTAGAATAAGAAAGCTTTAGTGTCTGTCGCCTGTATAATGTTACAGTACTCTGTTAAGTCTTGTACTATGGCAACATCGAACTCCCCAGAAAGTACTCAAAGAATTTTGGTTGAATTAATAAAGAAATAGTGTGATGTGATAGAGAAGAGACTTATACCTCAACATCAGAGATGGTCATATCGCCACTAAAACTTTTGTGGGGTGGGGTCCTGAAGTTTATGTTAGGTTTGAAAATCTTCAAAATTGAATGATTAAATCAATGTGTGAATGCATGTGAAAAGATTTGGGAGTATTACAATTCATGAGTTTAGACATAAATTTTTCATTAGCCACCTAAGCAGCTTCAATACGCAGAGGGGAATCCTTTGTTTAGAGTCTGGGGTGTGGCCAGAGGATGCTGTAGGTACCCAGGACTTCCTTCGCCAGGTGGCCTGGGGCCATCGTTGGGAGGAACTCTGTGTAATTAATTCCCCCTGCCATACACAGCTGGATAACCTTGGGTAAGTTAGTCTACTTCAGTTTCTCCCAAGCAAAGTTAAAAGAGCAACATTAACCTACCCACTGCAGGCATGTTAATAAATACATTTTTCCCTAAAGTGCAATGTACGAATTTTCATTACTCATAGGGCTACGATAACAGTTAATTGTCCCTACTTCTCCTTGTTATTTACTGCCCACTCAAGCAAAAGATGTTACTGAAGGGACTGAGGGGGGAAAGTTGCAAAAAATGCTGATGTGCCAAATAAGTTGCCAAGGTAATAAAAACGTAATCAAGCCTGCAGAAGACCTCCTGATTTCCATCCCAACTAATCATTAGAGATTCTATTGCAAACGAATTTTCTTATCTCTTATCTCCAAGTCAGCGCCTCTGCCAAGGACTTAAGGGCTCAATTTATCATCTACCCTAACACGCACCTTGCCTGCCAATGTGCCTTGGCTTTGGACCTACCCAACTGATTTAAAGCAGAATTGATTCTGACTCACAATATATGTGCTCTGGGTTTTAAATTCAAATGCCTACATGCTGAAGGACTAGACAATGAAACACTTAACCTATGGATGTGTGACTTTTGTTCTCCCAACCTCCTCTTCTCAACGACTAACACTGTCTTTAGAATCAACCAAATGGATCAAACTACTGAAGATCCTTCATTTCTCTCTTCTCCTATCAGGGCCCGAGAAGAAAAAGACAAGACAAAGGAAACTTATAGAATGCAGAGTCTCTAGAACTCCAGAAATCAAAGCAGTTTGCCAAGGTTTGTATCTCAGTTGACTCATCTCAGTCTTTCCAGTACTCTTATTGGTCAGTCGACAGGACAATTACTCAATATAGACAGAGAAGCAGGTCAGTAATTATATTGAGTTTTTCAATAAAGATGAACAATTGATGTTTGAGCTTTTAGATGCTAGAGAGAATATAAGTAATAATTTGGCCAATGAGAGGGCTGAGACTTGAAAGGTTTGCCCAAGATGCACAGTTAGTGCTGAAAACAGCTGTGAGATTTGAAGGGGCAAGTTTAACTCTATCTGGAAAATAATATGCAATCCAATTTTCATTCTAATTAAAGTACTGGTTTATTATATTTATGTGCTGAACCACATGTACCGATGTCTTCGTAGCTTTAGTATATTGCACTATGTCATGTATCAGTATATTGTAACATAAGTTGTGATTATCAGGGAACATGATTACTTTATAGAAAAATAGTCTCTGTCATGACTCCCTAAGTCTGCCGTATCAGTCTTGAACCTGAAAACAACCTTACAGGAATGCTATTTAATACTACGCAAAGCGACATTGTCTTTATCTCTCCAAGTCATCTGTGTCTAATTTTGTGCCCAAGCCTGTGGACGTAGGTTACTGTCTATTTCAATAACATGAGGATAATTCGCCCAAACCTGCACCAGCCCGACTCCCCTCCAGGCTGGGCCCAGTGTGCAGGAAGTCAAGGCTGGACACAGCCACCGCCTTTGCCAGTAACTGCAGAGTGAGGCGAGGTCACCTGCCGGCAGGCCCTGGGCATGATTCTCATGAATAATTCATCAGAGTGGCTACGGGCTGGGCAATATCCTTCTTCCACTGATTACTTGCTTTGTATCCACTCATTTATCTTCATTAAAGACTTTGTTTCCTCTCAAATAATTGTCTCCAATTTTCCCCACTTAAAGCTATCTTTTCCTCTGGCGTTGAGGTTTGAGATACTCTTCCCCCCGCCCCCCAATACTAATGCTAACCACGAATTCCCGGTACAATGGAAGTTTAAGTCCTAAGATTACTCCCACTACTGGAACGTGACCCAATGTCGCAACGTTCCGTCTTGACTTCATTAGTTCAGGGTCCAGACTAATGGAAATTGGACTTTATACTTCTGGTAACTATTCTGACCCTGCAGCAGGGACTTCTTTTTTGTCAAGATAATTATCAGTTTTTCCTTGCCAAGGGCAAGTTTCAATTTACATAGCCGAACTTCTAAACAGGCCACTTAAAAGTAATTTTTCAAGTGAACGTTTGATTTTTCACATTCCAAAATTATTTAAAAATACATATTCATAGTCAATGTAGATTTTACTTTCCTTCTCTCTGTATTTCTGTGGTACTGAGGGAAAAAGAATAAAGGTTGTTTTATTTTGATTCTCCTGCCATGATCTTTTTGCCATGCACTGAATTCTAAACTTATGATTTTACTAATAATTAGTATAATTCATGAAAAATTACCCCCTGGTAATTTTTGAGCTCATTCTTCCTAACCTCTTTCTGAAGATGGGCTCATCCATGTTGCCAGTATCTGATCTTCTATAAGAGTTTTGAAAAATCATTGTAAGTTAATTAAGTTTTGTGAGTAATTTACTTAACAGCCCAGGGCATTTGTCATTCAGACCTATTGCTTAGTATATGATCATTTTTCCCCCTAAGCATTTTCTCACTTATTCTTTGTAAATAGCAATTTTACAAAGTCTTCATTAGTTCCTAATTGTTTAAATTTATCTTCTTCATTACACCTGCTAAAGACCAATTTTAAAATGAATTCATTTTCCCTGCTATTTGAGAGCTGTTATTATATCTTATGTTCTTTGTTTATTACAGGATTTAAATTATTCCAGTATATTTTGCCTCTGGTTTTGGGAACAGCTAAAAAACACATTATGTGTATTTAGCATAATTCATAAAAACTAAAATTAGACATTTTGAGGAAAAAAAGGCTTTTTTCTTCCATTAAAAGAGTTATGTAATAACATTTCATCTAAATCTTATAAAATGTTAAAACAGGTTTATCTACCAAAGCCTGTAACCCGTTTAGCTTTTGTTTTTAACACATCTGACTACTGAGCAAACCAGGATGATTTCCTCTAACATCCAAACTGGGAGTGTTTCTTCCCACCTGCCTCAGAGACTTTGGTCCTAAGTAATGACATTTTAATTCTTTAAAAGCCACTTAGGCAACTTTTTGTCACAATGGAAAGTTTTTAGTTTTTCATGTTTAAAAGTTTTTTTTACCTGTTACTTTTGTCTCTATTTTAATAGTTGCATTCAAATGCAAATGTGAGAAATTAAATATTTTGAATTTGATACATCTCTGCAAAATCGTGTTTTCGCCTTCTCTCGTCTTACGGTTTTGTACTCTGTGGGGGCAGATTCCGGGTACATAAGTCTACTTTCACACGTGAAGTGACAGTCCCCAGAATGCCCGGTTAAGGCCGGTAAGATCTGTAACAGTGCCAGAAATGGCGTCGAGGATCAGGAGTTTAACAACAGAATAGCAACACACAAGCATACCATGAAAAGTGCCCTTTTCCTAAGCTGATTTCTACCTCTCAGAACCTCTGAAAAGGGAGTTGGGGCCGTTCCGCACCCTGCTCCTCTACCCCTTCCCTCGTGGGACACCAGACGTGCTCCCTTTCGGTGGCAAGTCAAACGCAGACCTCACCGGGTACTTTTGCCAGAACACCCAGGCCCCTCTGTTTCCATTTTCACCCATGACTTCCTGCACAAGGCTGCCCTCCTAGCCCATCTGGCCTCCCCCCTCCCCCGCTCCAGCTCTCCCATCTCTGGCTTCCCCTGGTCCTTCCTCTTCTTCTCACGCCCACAGCCCCTCTGGCAGGCAGGCGAGTGGTCCAACCTTTCCATCTGGAGGCACAGATTCTGCCTCCCTCACTGTTTCTCTCAGGACTGACAGTTTCACTGAAAACAAAAAGCCCCAAACTACAAGCAGAGCAAACAAATAAAACACTTACTATCTCACTTTCTCTGTCATTCACTCACGGCTGCTCAAGGCTCCATGTTTTGATGTGATTTAAAAACGCTCCTTCACGTTTCTCATGCCACCACAGTCACCTCTGACCTGCCTCTCAAATCCCAATTCTGTAGGTTGACAGTACCCAAGGACACCGAGTCACAGGGTCCTGACTGCACCAGGGACCAGTAGATGGAGGCCGGCTGTGTCCAGGGTGTGATTCTGTCCCCCTAGACATCACCTGTGGTTCTACTCTTGTCATTCTGCTATTTTTGTGGAGCAGGTGAAGCTACTTGCCGGGGAGCAATGGTCAGTTCTCACAGGTTTTCTGGTGAAATCTCATTTCTTTTTCCTCAATTTCTTGTGTCTGGGCCCAGCCCCACCGTGTTTTCTTTTCATTTCCCCGAGGCTTTTCAGAGCACGAGAGCTCTGGAAGATTGGGTGGCCTGATGTCCATGATGGCTGGTGACCACATGGCTTCCAGGTCGACATTGCTCCCAAATTGCGGGATGAGAAATCCTGGGTGACAGTTTACAGTCATGCAAGTCCCAACAGAAGCATTTCATCTGGGGACGTGAGACACCGAGGAGTGGAGGAGGTGGCTCTCGCTGCCCTCGGTCTGGAGCAGGTAGGTTTCACTCCTCTGACCAACATAGTGCAACTTGGCCCCTTGGGCCTCAGTGCCTCTCATGTGGAATCGGAGCGATCTGTGGTGAGGGCAGCCCTCCGCGGACGGTGCAGAAGGACAGCGTGGTCTGGGAAAGGAGGTGAATCCTTCTTTGATGCTAAACATCATGCCTAGCTAGCGTGGCATGCAGGGATAGTCTTTGGATTGCTATTAATATCTCAGAGTGATTGGCAGAGGTGTTATTTCCATAGTTACCCAGGCGGAAAGTGGGTTAGGTGCTCTTTCATACACACACCGTGTGCTCACGCTGTTCTGAGATAGGGAAGAGCTGTTTGTAAAGGAGCAAAAAGCAGTGCGGGATGCAGAGGTGAACGCTGGCGAGACAGTGTGTAATGGAGGAGAAAGCTGGTCTCCACAGAAAATAGACCCTGCTCTGGGTGTTACAAGAAAAGCCTGGATTGGTTCTAAAAGATGCTGTCTTGGAAAAACAGCTAAGTTGGACTGGTATGAGGATGTGTGGTGGTCTCCTGGGGGCTACTGGAAAGGGGGGTATTTTGACCGCCTCTCACCCTTTGAGCCTCCCTCCACCCACCGTGTGGTTGCACAGTTCTAGCTTTGTCGGTAGTCAGTGAAGAGAACCAGAACTGACCTCTTGAACCCAATAAAGTTGCTTCTGCCTATGTGCACCCCCCCTTTCCTCCATATTCCCAGAGAAGATTTACCTTTTGGTAAAAAATGTGGCTCATGGCCCAGTTCTACAGGGTCTGGCAGAAGTAAGGTCTGCTGGAGTGTGGTTGGCAAGGTAATGATATCGGTATAATAATATATAGTTTTAATTTGAACATGTCACCTAAAATGTCATACAGTGTGCTTGAGTGTGATATTGTTATGTTACAGAATTCCATGCTTATGATTTTGCACTAAAGGAGTCTGTAATAAAAAGGGGGTGTTATTTGTACTGGACCCTGTATATACAGTCACCCTGGCACTTTGGCCATACCTCAAAGAATGGCTGCGTGTGTAAGCCAAGGGCGTCGAGATTCTAGAACATTTTGGCACAGCCTCCTGCCTATGTTGGCATCACTGAGAAGAAGGATTATTCTCTCTCAAGCATCGAGAGAAGCTCTTTCCAGGCCAGAAATTTAATGAGTCCTCAGTCACCACAGCACCTGTCGCACGTGTCGGCGTGGCTGTAACTGAGGAGCGTGTGATCCTGCAGCTGTGATCACGTTTTCCCTTTTCCCACATTGCAGAGACACCAGTCACACTGACCCTTTGCATTTAAAGGAACCCAAGGAAGGCGCCCCATTGTCTAGGAGAGAAAAGAAAGATATTGCTACGAAGTGGGAATCGGAGTTGAGAAACATTTAATCAAAGTAGTGAGTGTGTGATCATTTATTGTACTGCTCAAGACGCAGCAGGGAGTAAATCATTAACATAATTTGTTCCTAATAGCTTTCTTCTTGTGTAGTGCTTGCCAAAAATAATCCACCGTACTATATTGTGAAATAGTACGTGAGGTTTTTATTTCAATATTTTGTGCTAGCAGATTCCCGTGTCTTTGCGCTGACCCTGTCTTACCAAAATATTTATTAATCGAGATTATCAAGTGAAATTGATAAGTGCGTTCTCTTTTACTCTCTAAAAAAAAAAATGCAAAAACTGGCAAAAACCGGAACATTTATAGCTTTAATCATTGCATAAGCTGGGTTCTCAATTTCATTAGAGTTCAGTTTTTCTCCATGTCTGGGCCCTGCCTTCTGTTGGGCAGCCTTCATTCTTCGATTTCGCGTGGGGGGTCCCCAACATTTCTAGGCTCATATATGTCCAGATTGAAGTCCACAGACGCAAGAACTTACTTCTTTCCCAATAGTCTCAAAAAAAGCCTCATCCAGCCGATGCGCTGTGGCTGGACGACACGCCCAGGCCTACGTCCATCAGTATCGATGCGTGAATGCCCTGTCTGATGGTTCAGACACGTGTCACGTGCCCACCATTGCAGTGAAGGCGGATGGAAAATGGGGAAGATGCGGTTGCCCCCAGAAAGCCGCCCCCGTCGCCGCCGTGCAGAACGCTCAGGTGCACGGCCGTACCAGGAAGAGTGGGAGTTCCTAAAAGACAAGGCTCAGCCCTTCCAGCCCTCCCCTGACAGCCCGATGCCGTCTTCACTCCGTCAGGGTTACACAGCCTACCTTTCTGTTCCCATATCACCCACAGCAGCACCTAGGCAGGAGGGAAAAGGCAAAAGAAAAATAACTGTACAAATGCACAAAAACACAAAGCAAAACTAACTGCAGCAGGGGTGAGGAGGAAGGTGAAATTAAAGTCCAGTCACTGGGGCGGGGCCCCGGGGCTGGTTGTTCTCGCCATGGCCGTCCCTGCCCTGTTTGCCCTGCCCCCGGCTGTCGGCAGGGAAGACTTTTGAAAATGACTCTTCACTCTGAGCACATCTGTCCGTCCGGGGGCCCCTTTTCCTGGGCGAAGTGGCTTTGACGGGCTCCCCTTCGCCGCCTCACTAGCGGGCAGGATGCAGGACAGTGATGAGCGCCATGCCTCAGGAGGGGCCCTGTCACGGGGCTTTGATCGCCTGTGAGGCAGCCGGGATGGTTGCATCTTATCTGCCTCGTTGTCGGACATGGAGATGCATTCGTGAGTAGGCACCCTGCCCTGAAGGTGAGTGGTGGCAATAGTCGGGCCCCACGGAAATGAGGATTTATTTTGCATGTGTCTGTCTTTAGGGATTCGGTATAAAGGGAGCACTCGAGAAAGCATGTGAACAGAGGAGGCCGCGCTCCCTCTCCGCCCTGCACCCCTCCCAGGGGCTGCAGGGCAGGATGACTGCCAGGCCTGCCTCGCGGGCTGACTTCTGCCCTCCTCTGTGGGAGGACGTGCCCAGCCTGGGGACTCTGTGCTCTGCAGGGAATAGCACAGATCGGGGAGCTGGGCACCACGGCTGACTGGCTCTGCGACCTTGAATAAAGCCCATGTCTCCTCAGGGCCATGTCAGTGTACATGTATAAGATTGGACTGAGCGATTGTTGACATGCCTCCCAGCCCTGCAATCTTTCCGGTCTTTCCACTGGAAACCGATGACTCTTCATGATCTCATTTCCCCCCCACGCCCATCTTCCCGGGTGGGATGGTCCTCGTCTCACAGGCCGGCATGCTCTGCCCCAGAGAAGCTCCCTGGCTGGCTCTGGGACTTCACTAGGATGAGGTGAGCAAGGAAACGGGGCCAGCATCCCTTGCGTCCCAAGCCCACAGTGCCTCCTAGATGAAGTCAATTTCTCTACCAATCATGGATTCATGTTTTTAAATTCGTGCACTAATTTATGATGATCTTTCAGTCAAATTCATCTGAAGTCGAATACAGATTGTTCTATTATTGAACCACGGACTGTTGGCTCCTTTAGCAATGCCTGTTAGCTTATCTGTGAAAGGCGACTTAGGAGACTAATCGTGCCCTAACTTGATGGGGGAAGTTAAATTAGATGAAGCAAGAAGCATGTGGAAGCTAGCTGACACGTTGTTGGCACTAAACAACTTACGGTTCTTTTCTCCCTTCTTGATTCAGCACGGGGAAAATCCTCAGAAAGATGCCATCCCTTTGATATTGCTGCACTGAGCAATTTCAGTTGGGTTTCTAATAATTTTTTATTATGATTCGTGAATGAAAAGATGTAAGACTAATAACAAGTTCAGTCTGAAATCGAATATGGCCTAGACACAGCTCTCAAATCAATGGCAAAGACTCTGCTGAAAGATTATATTTATTCACTGAAAGCCCTAAGGGCACAACTAGAATGTGGGAGGAAGCCAGAGATGTTGGCTCAATAAGAGAAACAACTTCCCAACAATTTGAGCTGTTCAAAGGAGGAACAAACAGCCACAGAAGACAGTGAGTCTTCTATCATCCTAAATCACAGGAAAGAAGGAGGCCTTTTGTGGGTTGGGGTTGCACCTGAAGACCTTTCATGGTTCTCTAAGGGCTAAGACTCTATGCTTCAGGGATCCTGTGAATCTGCTAAAATTTAACAGAAGTTATGGAGGAGCCAGATACCTTAGGATGCGTTTTTTTATTTACTTTCTCATTCATTTAGGGCTGTGTGTATGTGTGTGTGTGTACACCTGGCCCTGGCTGAAGTGCCAGAGATAGAAGATGAATAAGATACATCCGTTGTATTCTTTCTCACGATGGGCTAACAGCCTAACAAAGGAGAGACACGTGTAACATAGAAAAAGCAATGCAATTTGACTGTTGCTATGTTAGAAGACTGCATATGGAATCATGGAATGTACAAGTGGAAGTAATCGGTGTTCACCTTTTGGTTTAATAGTTTATTTTCTTTGCCCGTTTGGCCTTAATCTTTCACTCTGAACATTCTAATTCAGACCTTAGTTTTTTTCTAAACCAGCTTGGGATATTGGCTCCACAGATCGTAATCACAGGGGAAGAGGATGCTCAACTTCACCCATGTGGAAATTGCCCTCCTGCAGGGAAGCCTACCTGGAGGCTCATTCAGAGATTTCGCAGTGTTGGTGGTGGTTCACGTGATGAGAAAGGATGAGCTGAACCTGGGATGAAAGATGGAGGGGGAAGAGAGAGCTAAACCGGGGGAAATGGGTAGCTCCCTGGTCTGTGTACACACCTGGGTTGTTTAGTTTCCATGGACAGAATCAAAGCACCTACTGGCTATGAAATGGTACAGCTCTGGGAATGCAAACCACAATTCTCAAATCACGACTCCACATAACAGTTTTTAAAAATCGAGAATGAGCTACTCTCACATAACCTGAGAACGTTGCACAAATGTTAGAGCATCAGTTCCTGTCCGCAGAACACCTTTCTTTACCCTAGGAATACTGTATCTTTTTTATCCCTAAGACTTATAGAGGGTTAGTGACTTGTCCAAAATTACTCAAACTTTAGAAATTCGAGTCCAGAGGTCCTGTTTTTTTAAAGACCATATTTAACTGGATTGACTTTATTCTATTTCTCTAATATAAAAAGGACCCACTTCCAGGTGTGCTGAGAGAAAGTGTTCTAATGTAGCTGCGACTGGGGTAGTGAAGCTTTAGGCTTCACGCTATTTCTCATATTCTGCAAAGCATGGGGCATAGGCTAGATTACTAACACACATAAAGAAATATGGTCATTGGGGCTGCATTTTACAAAAGACATGCCCAAAGAAACAAACCAATGGTTTCGTAGTCACTGGGTTTTATCGGTAAACACAATTTTGTGTTAAAATGTTTCGAAGATGAATGGGAGGCAAAAATGACAAACATGTTTCACTAACAATAATTTATCGGTAGATATGAGTTCGCTGCTTTTAAATGATTATGGAAGATGTTTTAAATGGGTCACACTAAACATAAGTCAATATCCACTCCTCCGATCTTTTCTTGTAGTGATTAGAGTTAAGAGACCATAAAAGTATTTTGAAGTCAACGTACGACTAGAAGGTGGATAAGGAGCAAATCCCAGTCCTCTCGATTGGTCACCTATTCCAGTTTCATGTGTGATGTTGAAAGGTTCTACTCGGCATTCAAGCTGACTTTGAAAATAGTTTTGCATTTGTTATTACCAACGTAATTAGTATAAAATTTAGAAAAGGCAATTAAGAGAGAGAGAGAGACAGAGAGAGACAGAGAGAGACAGAGAGAGACAGAGACAGAGAAAAGAATAAACATCACCACTAGAGGTCGCCATTGCAAACATTTTTTTTCTTCCCCTGTGATTGAAATCAGAACTCCTCTTGCAGGTGGGGTCTGAGCTCTGGAGGTTGGGTGAAGTGAATCCCTGTGAATAGCAATCTTTTGCCTTATTTTGAAAGCGCTCAAAGGTTGTCAAAGTTTAGTCAGCATGCGTTGCACATTAGGAAGCTCTGAGCACTCTCCATTGTGTAGATGAAGGGATGAGAATATAAAGTCATGTGATGTGAAAATGGACAACAGCCTGAATGGGAGCTCAGGTTGTGCTGCTTTCATAGGACGGATGGGACTCTCACAGGCAAAGGTTTTCTTTTGGGGAGTCATATAGGTTATATTTCAGTGGGGAGTATGTTGGAGGGTAGTCATAATGGGTAAAGAGTGTTCCTCTTATGTATTGCAAAATAAAGAACCTGACCTGTTATCTTCAAAGTCATAGCTATATGCTTTATAAATATTTCTGATAGCCGCGTTCTCCTACTTGCTGAATGTTCATTTGGCGAAATAGAGTAATTTAACACTGGGTTTTCTAACTCTTGCTCATTACTGTGTGTTAGAAGCATATGAAGACTTCAAAAGTTGCCCTTTAGAAAAGTGGGTTTTATATAAGGAAGAGGGGAAAAAGTGGGTTTTGGAACTGTTGGCCTCAAAATTGTTTTTAGCCATTGACATTTTGTGATGGTTTTGTTGATATCAGCAAGGTCTTTTGATGTGGTTTGGTTGATTTAAGTAGAAGACTCCATGATCAAAAGTGGACATTTGCAATATGATTAGAAAAGGAGGTTTTGCAGAATCTCTGATAATTTTGTTTGTGAGTCTACTGATGCTCATCCCTGAAATTATCATCATAACCAACCATAGCAGCTGTAGCATTGGCTATCCAGCCCACAGTGACCACAGAGCATGATGGAAAATGACATAAGGACCACAGGAAGATGAGATCTGCTGTCTCTAATGACCTAGACAGCATCATAGTCACTTTATTAAATCCGCACCGTACTAAAACAATATTACCATGTTTAGGGCTTATTATAATCCTTTTCTTAATTAACTAAACCTACAACCATGCCACTTGCTTTTTATCAACACGCCTTAAATGCTTTATAATCCACCAGAGTTCAAGAACGAAACCCTGGGATTTTAATCTTAGCCCGTGCACGGTATATAATATTTTCATGTTGTTTCTTGAGAGCTTTAAAAACTGGTCATGAGGTTTGAATATATTAAACTAGGCTATTTTCAAAAACCCAAGCTCTAATTTCTTTTTGAAAGTCTCTTAAGTAGCAAGAAAATTTTAGTTGAATCCAAACAGCATCTTTAGAAATATAAAACTGTCTGTGAAATTATGAATGCCAGTAGTAAAACAGTAGAATAAATATAGATAAATAAAACTAAACAAGAAGAAAAATAATTATTCTTTGCCCTCCAAAGAAGTGAGAGGCAACTGAGAAAATTTAATCAATGAACATCTAATGAATACCTACTGGAAAAGTTATTAGAAGGACACCAATAAGTAACAAAATCATTGTCAACAGACAACATAGTCACTTAAAGTAATCATACATATGTGTGTGTGTGTGTGTGTGTACATAATAGCTATAAATTATTCATTGGTAAACCATTTACTGAATACCTAAAGATACCAAACTTTGGGAAGTACACAGGAGAATCAATAATAACACTAATGATAATTCTAATGGTAATAGTAACTATCATTTACTGAGAACCTTTTATGTGGCAGGCACTGAAAGTCTGTAACACAAATGTTCATATATATGTGCAGAACAGTCAGTTAAATTCTAATCCATTTGGCTCAAGAGATGTTCCAATAATATCATACTACTTCTCATGCAAAGACATACAAGGTAAATCTGCTTTCCTTCAAAGATCACAAGTCATAAAGAGAATGTAGACATAAAAAATGGTGACAAAACACTGTAATAATTGCTACAGTGCAGATGTGTCTGTAGCATAATATACATGAGGGAGAAAGGGCTGTCTCGGGCAGGCCATTCACACGAAGAGGTGATGATGTCCACTTTGAGTTGTAGTATGAGTAGGAGTTCACTATACAAAGTATGGGGAAGTATGCAATTAAAAGGACTAGAAAGAGTGAAATGTGATTGTAAGAGGGGATGTGCACATGGTTTGGTGAGCCCTTGCACAGAGTGAATTTATATAATTAACAGGGAACTGAGCTAGCAGAAAAGGCAGGCTGGTAACATGAGGAAGATGTTATGCTTTGCTGATGAGTTTGCACTTTATTTTGTAAGCAATGGGGCGACGCTAAAGTGGGGTATTCACTCAATTAAGTTTGTCTTGTCAAATGATCACCTTAGAAGCTTTGTGGAAACTGGATAAGACTATGGAGAATGATTGGACTATTCTAGATAAAAAATAACGAGAGACTCATCTAAGACAATCACGTGCAGTAAAAGTGGGATAACCTGGAGGGATGGTCAGTGAGTGAAATAAAAGAAGACCTGCTGGGACCCCTGGCCAAGGTGTCAGGTAGGTAAATGTGGCACTCCAATCCTTCCACAACCACATCAAAATTACAACTAAACTACAGAACAACCATCATTCAGAACTGTCTAAAATCTAGCTGAATAGATGTCCTAAAACTGAGAAGTTAAAGAAGAAGCCATGTTGAGACTGGTAGGAGGGCAGAGACACAGTATGGGCTGGCCCCACACCTCATGTGGTGGTTTAAAATAGGGAGAGATTTCTCTGCCGTGGAGGTCATCCCTGAGGAGCGAGGGATCCCAACCCCCAACCAGGCCCCCCAATCCAGGGTTCCAGTGCCAGGAAGAGAAGTCCCCATAACTTCTGGCTGAAAACACCAGCAGGGATTATAGCTGAGCAAGAGTCCCAGGCAGCTCCCCTTAAAGGGTGTGTGCACAGACTTCTTCACATTCGCCCCCTCTGAGCTCCAGCACTAAGGCAGCAGCTTGAAAGGAACCAGGGATATATGAGGGGGAACTAAGTTGTCTGGCATCAGGGTGAGAGCTGGTGGGCATCTTTCTGCCAGACAGAAGTGATGGCAGAGGCTATTGTTCCTTTTCTGAGATGCCTACCCCTCCCCCACAGATCTGGCAGGCAGGTGCCATATCTGAGTTTCCATCAGCCTGGCTCACACTTTTTGTCCTGCCCTGGTAATTCCCTGACACCCTACCCCACCCACCTTGTGGACCTTCCCAAGCTGTTTCCAGTGGCTTTTCCATACAAATGCCCTGTCTTGATTCATGCCTCAGACTTCCCTAAAGCCTCTCAAACAAGCAGCATCTGGCCTCTGTGTACCCCATACCTTTTGCTAAGTGGTCCCAGGCTTGGTACTAGTGGTGGGCAGGTTGGTTTGCAACTTGGTCTCTCCTGGGCACCTCCAAGCTCAGCATAAGTAGCCGCCATCTGCAGATCACTTTGTAGCTTGTGCCAGGTGATCCCAGGTAGGGAACAGGTGGTGGCTCACCTTGACTCCTGGGAGGCCCCAGAGCCAGTGCACCTGGTGGACAGCTTCAGACCACATTGAATTACAAGCATAACACCTCCATGAGTGACACACTCAATGGGCAGACTTGGTGAGTGCCATAGCCCCACTGAAACAAGTCCTGCTCTGTGGGGTGTGACTCTCGCACAGCAGCTCCTTCGCTGTAGTGGAAGCCAGTCCTCGAGCCAATTGGCCTGGGGGTCAACCCTCCCAGCGATGCCAATGGCAATCCAAACTCAGCTACAAGGAACTCCAATGAGACCATCAGCTGATTTCTCATCAAAAACTTTGCAGGATAAAAGGGAGTGGGGAGAACTATTCAAGGTGATGAAAACCAAGGACCTACACCCAAGATGACTCTACTCAGCAAAACTGTCATTTAGAATGGAAGGACAGATAAAGAGCTTCCCAGACAAGAAAAAGCTAAAGGAGTTCATCACCGCCAAACCAGTACTACATGAAATGTTAAAGGGTCTTCAAGAAGAAAAAAAAGATAAAAATATGAACAATAAAATGGCAATAAATATATATCAAAACAATATAAAAACATAGTAAATGAATAAGCAGAACAGAAACAGACATAGATACAGAAAACATTTTGATGGTTGCCAGATGGGAAGGTTATTGAGGGAATGGGAGAAAAAGGTGAAGGGATTGAGAAATACAAATAGGTTGTTACAAACAGTCACGAGGATGTAAAGCACAGCTCAGCCAGTAATGTTCTAATAACTATGCATGGTGTCAGTTGGGTATGAGATTTATCAGGATGATCACTTAGTAAGTTATATAATGTCTAATCAATGGGGTGTACACCTGAAACTAATATTATATTGAAAGTCAACTGTAACTGATAAATAGAATATGATTTTTAAAAATTCTGGGAAAAATACCACTTGCTACAGAGAGCTTTGAATATCATCAGAAGACTAACAAAACATTTCTTTAAATATCACTAATTTTCAAGTTAATTTTTGACATAATTCAATGGTTTCTTTTTGTCCTAAATTCATATATATACTGTTAATCCTCATTTTTTTATTCCACCTATCTGAAAATTTGTATTAGGTATGTGGCTGGTTGAAGTTTACCTTTGTACTACCTAGGTAAATTAATAGGGTGGAAAGGTCTCAGGGGAATATTTAATGTACTGGAAACAAACCATTTGCAAAGCACTTTAATTTTAACAACCACCATTTTGATGTTTTAATTACAAACAGCCTATGCAACTGTTCATTAGAGACTGTCCAAGCAGGTCTTTTGTTTGTCAACACTTTGTTAATAGTAACGGTAACCTTATGTGTTTATTTGAAAGTGGTAAACATGTTACTGGAATATTCTAGAACCCACATTTTCAACTCCTATAAAAGTTTTCCTCAGTGATAGTCTGAATTAATGAAATTTCATGGTCTTTCTGTTTTTTGGGAAGAAGAACCTTCTCTTGCAAGAATGATGAAATCTGTGCTTAACCATTTATCGGTGTGGCAACTTTATGCAAGTCTTCAAATTTGTGTGCCTCAGTTTCTTCCTCTGAAACATAGCAATGAGTCAAAGGGGGAAGAATTAACCTCTTCCTTACTTGGAGTAACATACAATATTTTTTCTTTATAAGTGGAAATAAAGGAGGAGTTAGAATCATGTACAATTCCTTAGGGAAAAAAATGCTATCAGCTCTGGGTAAAGGTGTATACTCCTGTTTATATGGTAAAAAAAACTTTATAAACAATTCCATTATAGCTTTAGAAAAGAGAGAGAGAGAGACCCACTGGAAATATGTATATTAAAGCAGGTGTCCCGTGGTTCCAGTGTGTGTGACCGAGGAGAGGGTGTTGTTACTAAGTTTGGGGACACTGGAAATAACAGAAGCTTTGGAGCTGGGTAGGCATAATGAGTTCAATATTAAACACGTTGAATTTTAGGTGCTATGGTACGTGTAGATTGATATGTCCAGTAATGATAAAAATCCGTGGAGGCCTACAAGAGGAAAAGATTTGTGGTGTTACAAGCAGTATGAGTAGTTAGTGTTTTGGTCTCTGGCTTCAAAGTAAGGGAATGGTAGGAAGAGAGGCTGCCATGGGCAGACACCAACTTTTAAAGGGGAAGTAAAGCGTGGTGAACTAACGGAGTGAAATGAGAAGAAGCCAAAATGGCGGGAGAATTATCAATAGAAACGACTACTTATTTAGCCATTTTTATGTGCCTAAACTGTGAGGAGTGGGTATGTGAAGATGAAGAAGCAATGGTTCCTGTCCTCAGGGAGCTTGCAGTGCAGTATTGAGGAGAAGTGATTTCACAGAGGAGTCCACAGTATCTAATGCTGTAGGAAGGTGCAACAGGAAATACACTGAGAGTTACATTTGATTTGGCAGTTGAGTAATTGGTCACTGCTCTAGAGAAAGCAGCTTTGATGTGGTGGGAGTGACGACAGTGGGCAGAGAAGTGAATGTGATTCAATTAGTTTATCAAGCAGTTTAGCCATGAAAGAAAGGCAAGTGGGTGCATGATAATACAGAATGTGGGGGACATAACGGAGAGTGTGATTACTTTTAAAATGGAAAGAAATTTAGAAAGCATGGATCAGGGAAATAAGGAATAAGGAAGAAGGTGAAGGAACAGGAGAGGCAGGAACCATTGACCGGGCAAGACCTGGAATGGAGTAAAGTTTAAGTCCAAACCTGGGACAGAGTGGCAGCGGCTCCGAGGCAGACGGCTCGAGCAGTTAGACTGGGTCCGTGGTATAGATCTTTTCCTCAGGTTGGAGGCAGGTTGATGCACAGGGAGTTATGAAGGTGTACAGGAGCTTTGAGGGGTCGAATTAGCCACAGCGGGAGGAAGGAGAGAAAAAGAACTCGATCACAGACAGGAAAAGACTTGCTGGGGAGTTTTGACGGCTCAGCTCACCTCGAGATACCTAACCGGAAGTGAGATCTTCCTTCCAACATTGCTTAAGGAATTCCTTGAAAAAGCGAATGTGCAAATTGTTAGACAACCGGTGTGGACTGTAGCAAGTTGTGTGTGGTAGGGCAGGGTGCAGGGGGAGCCGAAATGCCGGCAGGAAACGTGCTGATGGGACAGACCGCAAGGTCTGTGCCGGTTGTGCCGCGCGAGGGTTCTTCACGATCTGGCGTTTCTGCGCATCTTCTGAGCAGAGGACGCTATAGCTTGTCAAGGGCTGTCTGCGTATTAGACAGCTTTGGGGAAGATAGAGACAGTGATTCCCTCCAGAGACATTGAGGGCTTTTTCTCCTTGGATGTCTCCATTCCATCACTAGGCGCGTCCTTGAAAATAAAGATAATGTCACACTTTGGAGGGAGAGAGGGGCGAGTTTGCCAGTGGGTCCTATATAAGATCAAGTTCTCCTTGTCTTGGTGTTTGTCGACTGTGACACCGATTCATTATTTGGGCAGCATCCACCTGCGCCTGCCTCTGCATTGCACCACGGGGCTTAAGGGACAAGGGGTGACCACTGCAAACATGAAATCCATGCCTCTGTGCCATGAGAATAAACAGTCCGAATTCATTTGGATTCAGCGTAGCTTTCTTGGCTGCATTCATGGACGTGCAATGGGCCACCCTGTCGCTGGTTAAGTTGCTGCTGCTTAAGGATTGTTTGATGGCCCAACAAAGTGAAGCCAGGGGAGGGGAGGCTGATTACTCAGTGGCTTTGAAAAAAGAAAGGGGGCCTCAGTGGGCCTGAGGGGCACTGTGAGTGTTCAGTAGGAAACAGGAAATGCCCGGAAGTTATTAAAAATGAGAACATGCTATGATGTGGGGAGGATGTGCCGAGCAGGGGACACTCAGCCTTTAACGATCTGTGGATGAACAATAAGTAGCAGTGACAGCCCTACTGCAGGGCGAGTGGGCGGAGAGAAGCCCACCAGGCTGCAGGCTAAAGGGCTTTAATCGTGGGATGAAGGCATTAAGCTCAGCTCCAGGGTTTACTTATTTGCAGAATGAAGAACATAATTTCCCGCTCACCGCATACCCCGACCTTTCTCAGCAAAGAATGGTGGAGCGTGAGTAGTTGCACTTTATTCGGCATCCCCGGCAGGAGACCCGAACGGTCTTCTGCCAGGATGTTGCATCTGCCCAGATGGACCTGTGGCTGCATTCAGTGCGCCTGCGCAGCCGCTCACCTCCCATCTGGAGTTGGGCAGGGCGGGGAAACCCGGAGGGAAGGCCACTTTCTGGGCTTTGGGTTGTACCTTTGCTGGGCGCGGGCTCACGCTTTGCAAAGATATGGCCCCTATCTGCTCTCGTCGCGTAGACTTATTGCTGCCTCCTTTCTTGGTTACAATAAAGTGACTGGAGACCCCTGCCTCCCCAATATGGGGAAGAGAGAGAATATGGCACTTGTTTTTGTGAAGTTCCACGTTGCAGTAAATGTTCTATTTGAGATGCACTAACTACTTCAGTGCCTGGCACCATAATTCTTAAACAAGGAAATTAAAGGGATTTACTATTAATTTTATAAGGTAGAGTGCTGCGCCTGAGTTAGGCTTTATTAAGAAAAACAAACCCCGAGTAAAAGTAACCATTTAGGAACTGAGATCTTTATAGGTTCAGAGAAGTAGACCTAGGGGACCGATTTACAAAGCAGCCTTGAAGCCAAAGGACTTGGAATGATTTGGAGTTGTTTTAATAAGAGAAAATGTTTCCAGGGCTATATTTTGGTTTAACATCTGCTCTATAGAATTTTTTGTTTGTTTATTTTTTTTAAAAAACAAGAATATTGTCTTTCCTTTAGAATTTTGTTGTTTTGCTACTTTTCCTAATTCGAGAAGTCCATTAGGGTGGTTTGAGAATTTTCTTATTGCTTATTGATTTCTTATTTTTATCTCTTTTTTTAAAAAATTAAGAACAAATTTATTGTTGTTCAGTTATAGTTGTTCCCATTTTCCCCCCATTACCCTTCCCTGCCCCGCCCACCCCACCTCTCCCACATTCAATCCTCCCCTCCCTTGTCCTTGTCCATGGGTCCTTCACACATGTTCGCTGACCCCTCCCCTTCTTTCCCCAGTGACTCCCCCGCCCCCTCCCCTCTGGTCACTGTCAGTTTGCTCTTTATTTCCATGTCCCTGGTTCTATTTTGCTCTCTTGATTTCTTATTGTTTATATGATGTGAAATATAACATTTCGAGTTTTTAAAAGATTTAATTTATTTTAATAGAAGAGCAGGGAGGGAGAAAAAGAGGGAGAGAAACATCAATGTGTGGTTACCTCTTGACAGCCCCTTCCAGGGGACCTGGCCCACAACCCGGGCATGTGCCCTGACTGGGAATTGAACTGGCGACACTTTGGTTTGCAGGCCGGCACTCAATCCACTGATTCACACCAGCCACAGTATAACATTTTAATTGTAACTAGGATTCATATTTTCCTGAAAGGTACTTTTTAAAAAAATTTGACTTGGGGTTATTTTAATTACTGTAGTTTAATTCTCCCCTTCATTTTATCCATCTTCTGAAAATGTCATTAGTGGGGAAAACTAGAAAGGCAAATGAAGATGCTTGGGAAGCAAGCTGTCCTCGCTTTTCTTCTGGATAAATTATACAATAAGGTTACTCTCCCAATTAGACAATGTCTTGAGAGACAACCAGCCACTTTCTAAATAAGCACATTTAAATTTAAAAATGTGACCTTTATAAAAGGTGGTGCAATTTCAATTTCTTGGCTAAATGTTGATTAAGTGTGGTAGCCAACCTGGGTTTGGTAAATACTATAACACAGGTCAAGAGACTTTTGCAACAATAACTACGAATACAAACATACATACATGCATATGTATATATGTAAAAATTTATATGACAGTTCTAAAATGTTTTTATTTGATCATTTTATTGTTGAGTCATTGTCTGAATTTATTTCTTTTAATGTTCCTTCATTAGTTTTTGACTACAAGGACTATTCTTATTCATATTTTGGGGGAGGGATTTGAGAGGAAGAATCATATGAGTTTTGTCTTTCTTAGGTGAGATAGAGAAGATGTAATATTATCAGGACTGGAAATTTCTAAATATTTTAACCCAAAGGATATCCACTTTTTGTGGGCATCTAATGAAATAAACACAAATTTTCAAAATTCAGTGACTAAGGTATAAATATAATAAATATATTTGAGTGTTTAATCTAAAGACAAATTATAAACAAAGCCCTTAATTTTTCAATTCAAAAACTTTCTTCAGCTTCTTTTGTAACTTTAACGAAGATATTAAAATATGTTATACACTTTCAAAACTACTTTTTAAAAAATTGTCATTTCTGGCAGTATTTACATTTTATAAATCACAGTCTTCATTCAGCCTGACATTGCTGGCTCAGAATTATGGAATACAGTATTAGTTTCTGTAAGAAGGAATTCACTATGAAATAAGGTTTTCTCAGTATCAGCCCTGCAGAAATATATTGGTTACAGCTAAAATGTAAGGCTATGCTTACCCTAAAACATACAGACATTATAAAATGTATATTGGTTTCAGTAACAATGTATTCTTTCCAGTGGATTCATGTGGCTTTCAGCAAGAATGTATTGATTTCATTAAAATGTGCTTCTTGAGATAAACAAAAATTCAGTTAAAATGCATTGGTTTCTGTTAAAGTTCATTGACTTAAGTGAGGAACATTAGACTATTATTGGGTAGCCTCAGGGCCTGGTACGTATGGAACGGAGGAGTATACATAAGTAATAAGAAACGCTGGGGAAAACAAAGATATTATGAACCGCACAAAGATGTAAATGTTCAACACACATTATTAGATTGAATTTCCTCACAGGCACTTGGAGCTGGCTCCGGTACTTTCCACGAAGCCACTTCAACCCCAGTGTGTTCCGATTTCACAGGAGCTCCCAGAAGGGACTCTGGGCTTTCCCTCTGTTTAAATTACCCTCCAGTAGGACGTTTGGCCTATAGGATGCTCTTTAAGTCACATAATGTCTAACATTTCCACTTAAAAAAGCAGAGGCTGATCCATTTCAACAGGTTAATGCGTTTTTCCCACACAGGACCTAAACTAATTGCAGAGAATGGGCCACACTCTGGGAAAACCCAGTTGATTTTGGTCAATCCCACACTGCACCCTCATAATGGTTGTGGAAAACAAAGAGAGGGAAGGAAGACATAGTTTGGTTTCTAAGCAAACAGAACAAACCCTAAGATTCTTTGGGAAAAATTAAATTTAAACACTGTTAATTATAAAACCATGTAGCTTCATACACGCAGAATTTGGACAGGTGCATTTCATTTAGGGAAATATTTTTCTCTTTATTATCATTTAATATAATCTGAGCCAGACAACATGAAAAAAATGAAAAACAAGCAAAAATAAGAATTAATTTAAATCATTTAATATCCTATCATTCATGAAGAATCTGTCATTTTGCACCTGTTTTTTAAAAGAATTTTTATGCTTCATAACTGTCAGCATATTTATCTCTTTTAAAACAAATTGGAAATTATATTACATTGACTTGTTCTAAATGATTTTTAATATATATAGGAAACTGCACAGAAAATAAGTATAGAGCTAAAAGAATTATTATAAAGCTGATATCTGACAAAGATGGCCTCTCTGTTTCTCTTCAGCTTGACAAAACTTGAAGATGGGTTTCTTTCTGACTACAGGCCCCTGCCTTCTATTTTCTTAGAAAACTCGTAATTGTAATTCTGTCTCTGCTCCTTTGAGATGGAAATTTTCCAAAACACAGGAGTGTCAATCCAAGAAGTCCTTGACAGCCATCCTTTGAAATGTAATCATCAAGAAAGACAGAGCCCCTATCTCTCGGTCTTTGTGGGAAGGTAGGAGCCTAATTTCCATAATTGCCAATTAGCAAACACAGATGGTCTAATCATGCAGCCCAGCCTTCTCCTAACTTCCTCCAGTGCTTACCCATGAACTCACTCTAGTGTTTACAAGACTTTTGTGTCCAGCCCCTCGCCCATGTTGCAGTAGTTTGGAGTAAAGTCTGTTTTGCCTGTTTAATGCCACCCGGTGCCATTTCTCTGGACATACCCACACACACACACCATTCGGGTTAGGAATGACAACATTGACAGGGTCTCGAGCCCCTGCATGCCCTTTCCTATCCAAATCCCTGCCTCTTATCAAAATTAACCATTATTTGGACTTCTAGGCTGATCATGTCTTTGCTTTTCTCTATACCTTTCTTATACCTTTACTACCTAAGTGTGCATTTCTAAACGTTACTTAAATTTGATCTGCCTTTGAAATATATTTAACTGGAGGCAAAAAGCAAATGTTTCAGACTGGTTTCTCTTGTCCACTATCAGGTTTGTGAGATCAATCCACAGTGCTGCTGTAATGTGTTAATTACTGTGAAGTCGTCCATTGAATGACTGCCCCCATGTATCCACACTACGGAGAGACATTTGGGCTGTTCCTTGTTGGGGCTACTACAGATAATATTGCTATGAACACTCTTGTATACAAATTCTGCAGCATGTGTGCACTCTTTATGATATCTGCCTAGGAGTGGAATTGAAAAGGTCTTGTACCTTTAATACAAAAGTAAGTAAACAACCTTCCTTCCTTCCTCCCTCCCTTCCTTTCATCCCTTTTTTTTTCAATTATATCATAATCACTTAGATATGTATCTCTCTGTTCCATTGAGTTTACTGAGTCTATGTAGTGGTCATTCACTGTTTTCAAAAACTTTGGCCATTACCCTTTCAAATATTATTTTTCAATTTCTCTCTTTTTCTTTGTGATTCTAATTAAATTCATCTTTCAACTTTTTATTGTATTGTCCTGGTTTCTTATATTTACACTCTCCCTTTTTTCTTCAAAATCTTGTTTCTTTGGGCTTTATTCTGGATTTTTCCTGTTGTTTATTCTATTTACTAACTTATTTTTCATTAGTTGTTTCTAAGATGTGAACTTTCAAACGTATCCATTGGGTTCTTAGTATCATTTATTTTCCTTAGTATTATTTATTTTAGAATTTCTATTTTGTTCTTTACCAAATCAGCTTTGTCCTTTTAAAAGTGTGTCCCATTTCTCTGCCAAAATATTTAAACTTGTCTCTTTTATCTTCTTGAGAGCAGTAAGCATAATTATATAAAGCTAGTGCTTAATTATCTGGGATCCTTGTTTGTTTGATACTTTCTGGTTCTCTTTCACATCATCAAGTTTCCTGATTAGCCTGCTTGTCTTTGATGATGAGCTACACATTTTATTTGCAAATTCGTTTGTAGAAATAATTGGAGGCCTAAGATAACAGACACACATCTTGACTGATTTTCTTTCCTCTCCTCTTGGCTTTCCACATGGCTTCTCCTCATGGAATATATTGGGCTTCTTCTCTGCGTGGAAATAATATTCCTACAGTGCAAACAAGCCAAGGGGATGGACTTGGAGTCAGACCAAAGCTGCATCCTTGTTTTTCACGATCTGGCTTCGGCCGTCTTGTAGCATCACGTAGCCTAGGTACCTTTGTGCCTTTGGGGCAGGTTTAAAGGGAGTGACGCAGTGCCAGCTTATCACTGGAAGGGATAGTAGATAAATGTACTTATGTTGCTATGTTTGACTGGCTAAATAATTATAACCACTATGAAACGCATGTTACCAGGATCTGTTTAAAAAATCTTTTTAAAGTTTGCTAATTTATGACCTTGAGGTTTACTACCCCCGTTCCTGTTGAATCTTATTAGATATCATCCCATCTACTTTCTGAGGCTCAGACATCCATACCTTGTCTACTGACCACAAAGCAATTATCATGGGAGAAGGTACCTTGGTTTGTAATTCTTTATTTAAACATTGTATTTTTAATTTATTAAGGAACTTGGTATGTTTGCTCCTCATTTTCATCTGGTGAGCACAGCCCTGGTTCCTTCTTTATGTAACCCATCCTACCATTTTCTTGACATTATTTGACTCTGACTAATACATAGCTTGTAGATAAACAGCATGTTTGCATAAGAATCCTAGGAACTAACTTCCAAATATACAGACCCTGACCTTCAGGTACCTCAGCTCAGAGATTTGCTGGCCTTACCCTGTGGAACCAGGGCGGCGTGAAGCCAGGATGACTAAACCAGGGTGATGTGCACCGGACAGGCACTCGCCTTATGGGAATGGACAGGGCCCGTCTGCACGTAGAGAACTTTGCAACCCCTCCCTTGGTCGCTTTGTTCTGGTCCCCTCTACCTCCTTATAAAAATCTCTGCCTCCACTGAGACTTAGAGATGGGCTTTGAGATGTGAGTCCCCTGTCTTCCCGGGGAGATGAGCTTTGAGACACGAGTTTTCTGTCTTCCAGGTGACCAGCACTTGAATAAACCACTTTCCTTTACATCAGCACCTGCCCCTTGAGTACTGGCTCTTGAGGCAGCAGGCAACCAGGCCTGGATTTGGTTACATTTGGAGATACACACACACTCACACACACACACACACACACACACACACACTTAAAATTAAGAAGTCTGCCTATACCGAGTGTTGACAAAAACATGGAAAAACTGGTACTTTCATTCATTGTTGGTTAGAATTTAACATGATACAATCACCTTGAGAAAACAATCTGTTCATTTCTGAACAAGTTAAACATACACTTATTATCCATCTATTCTACTCTACTCTTAGGATTTACCCAAGGTAGATGAAAACACCTGTTCATACAAAAACTTGTATATGATTATTCATAGCTTCTTTGTTTATAACAGCTAAAAACTAGAAATAACCCTGATGTCCTTGAGCCAGTAAATGGAAAACAATTGAGGTACATCTGTAGGAGGGAGTAGTCAGAAGTACAAAGAGAACAAATTATTAATACATACCAAGACAAGAATAAATCTCAAAATAATTTTGCTCAGTGAAAGAAGCCAGGCCACAAGAAAAAGGTTTATTCACACAAAATTGTAGAAATACAAACTAATCCATAGTGGTAGTGGATCCGTGATTGTCTGAAGTTGGGAGGAGAAGCTAAGGGGGGCTCACAAAGGGGTAGGAGGATTATTTTGGGAGTTATCATATTCATTATCTTGGTGGTAAGGAACCTTTCATGGTGTATATGTAGGTCCAAATTTATCAGATAGAGCGCTGTACATATGTGCACTTCATTGCTTGTTAATTAATCTCTAACAAAGCTATTACGATTTTTTTAAAAGAAAGTCACAATAAATCCGTACCGAAATGATAAATCCCAATTTACGAACATCTTCTGCAGTTTTGCCACAGGTTAGGAGCTAAGGGAGAAGAATTTGTTTTCTTTATAATTTTCTAAAGGCAAACTTATGCCAGATATAGTTAGTGCATATGAGTTACATGAAGATTTTCTTTAACAGTAGGTTGGTGTACTTCTGTCTTTGCCCACTGTGGCCAAACTCCCTCTTCCACAAATTGTTGGTTTATTTTTTATATTTTTCCATGACCTGTGGTCATCACTAAAGTTTCTGGAAATTTCTTAAAGAAAGGAATTTATGGCACTAAAGCATAATTCTCCTGTTTTGTTACAGAGCAATTAATTTTATTCCTATTCTGTAGGAGGGACTTGAACATCTAGTGAGAGAGAAAAGCTGGCAGATATAAGGTGGCAGTCATGAGCTAATATAATCTGATTATTAACCAATGGAATGGGGCATTTATGGCAGCTACCAGAGGGTAAAATTGTGCTTTAGCTAATACTTTTGGACGGGAATACTTTTTTTTTAAATTCTAGGCTTTTAAAATGTAATGGGAAATAAATTTATTTTGCACCAACTAGTTCTGTTGTTCATGCCAATAATTCATATTTGTTTCTGATTTTATTTACACTGGCCAGCAAAAATAAAGCATGAAAAAAAAAATCTGAAATTTCCCTAATTTAAATGCACAATTTGGAGAATTCCAGTGAAATTCAGAGTCGAGGAAGACAACTTGCCCATCTACTGTTCTGGGCTCTGTGATCATCAGTTCTAAGAGATCAGAGAATTTGCTCCTGGTCATTGTAGAGCTGAAAAGCTTTCTGTTGTCAGGGAAATATTTTGATTTCTGAGTCAAAGGCCAAGCACTTCTGTTTTGCTCATATTAGGACAAAAATTTCCCTGAAATTGATCCCTCTGTTCACCCTCTCTGCCTGTGAACACTCTGTGAGCTGTGTGGTCTGGGGTGCAGTGCAGCATCTCACGTGCGTGGGTGAGAAGGGCATGGTGCCGGGCAGGAGGGGAGCCAGGGGAATGCCCCCTGCCGCTTAAGGCACAATAGCAATAGAAGAGTTCTTTGGAAGCCCCTCCACCTTCACCTCCTCAAAGTCCTGTTCATTTTGTGCCTAGAAGTCCCAGCAGAAGAAGGCTTCTAGCAAAGGGTGTTGGTGATGACCAGCAAGGGCAGTGGGGACCCAATGGGAGTTCAAGCTGCGTTTTTGATAATCACCTACACTTGCTGTTGTTTATATGGCGAACTATTGACTGGGACGAATGTTTCCATGAAAGGCCATTCTTGCTCTAAATTTTCATCAGAATTTAAACCCTTCTGAGGTTGACCCATTTGAAGTTCACTGCTCAGTCCTGGTCTCTTATTTGACAGTTAATTACAGGAAGCCTGAACTGCTGGACCGCGTGCCTTACAGACCAGTTCAAGTTCTCCAACAAAATAAATTTAGCTTCACTTCATCGGAATGAAAAGGTTGAAGCTCCCATCAAGGAATTGGACTCTGCCCCCTGCTTTGAACACTGAATCACGCATTGAGACATTATTTTTCTCTCTGTAACCCCCTGTTGCTGAGATAGGGAAAGAGAAACAGAAAATACTCAAGTGAAAAGAAAATCATGCACTAATTACTGGACGTACTGTTCTGAAGTTTCAATTTCAAGGAAAATGCACAGCTACTGTTTCAAAGGGGAATGAAAGAACTTTCAGGCTGGTCTGGTGTTTGCATCTTTAATTTGTACCGGGGGCACCTGATAGCCAGGCCTAGAGAGGCATGAAGCAGAGAAGACAAGAAGCAGACATGCTATCGTTGTGAGGTGCTCATTTTCCCTGTACCCTAATTACAGGCTCTTTGCATGAAGAATTCCTTTTGAAGGTAAATGAAAGTGCTGTGTCCTGGTTGCTAATGACAGAGAGTCTGTTTTGAGGATGTCTCACTTATAAGGTCTTGCTTTCCAAGGGAAAAAGGACAAATATTTATTAGTGAGGACTGACTCCAGACCAGCCTTTGGGCTTTGTGTTTTGCATTCGAGACCTGAATTCCTCCAGCTCTTCTTCTGACTGTGAGCACAGAAGCCAAGTCCCCTTAAGTGGAAGTTGGACAGCCTTTTAGGTCTCATGTACCTGCATAAAGTCAGGCCCATCTTCAGGGTTTCTTCCCCTCTATGAACCCCAAGGGTTCTTAGGGGCTCTTTCTCAAGCTCCCATGATTGTACTGTGAGAATTGTATATTTCTTACAATATACTTACTTATCTAAAGGTAAAATTTTGGTCTTTTCCCATCATTTCATTTACCATTGACCAAATGTTTGCATTCTCTCAAAATTCCTATGTTGAAACCTAACCCCCTGTGTGATGGTGTTAGGAGAGGGGGCTTTGGGAAGGATATGTGCCCTGAGAAATGACACTCCCAGGAAACCCCCTTGCTCCTTCTGCCTTATGAGGACACAGCAAGGTGATGTCCACCTAAGAACCAGGAAGCAGGTCCCCAGCAGACACCTGTTCTGCTGGGATCTTGATCTTGACTTCCCAGCCCGGAGCTGTGAGAGAGGAATACATTTCAGTTGTTTACACACCACCCAGTCTATGGTGTTCTTTTATAGTAGCAGTAACAGACAAAGACATCATTCTGCAAACGTTGGAAAGGAGAGAGAGAGAGAGGGAGAGAGGGAGAGACACACACACACACACACACACACAGAGAGAGAGAGAGAGAGAGAGAGAGAGAGAGAATGAGAGAGAGAGAGACAGGATGAAAAATATCTCATATAATCAGGCAATGTGTATTTGATATACCTTTCAAAATTTGTATTCTAATGTCGTCTACATTTTTTTACACTTCATTTAGAAATAACTGTTTAATTACTAAACTTGACTGAACACCCCCTTCTCTACCTAACAGTAGTCAGAATCATTGAGGACAAACCTTGGCAGAAAAGTGTTTCTTTCTGTCTCTGATTATGTTGTTAGACTTTATATATATATATATATAACTGTGAGAATTTGTTATCTTCACAGAATTTATGTTATGAGATGTTTTGTTCCCAGAGGATTTTGTCAAGATATTCATAGAAAAAAACAGAACTATAATGGTTTGAAAACTCATTGACAAATGTTTTTTCCTATAGTCGAAGGCCTACATCTCAGTAATAAAAATAATCATGTTTAAGTGATAAAATAATGTTCCCTTGTAAGATCAGTATCTCCCATTTTAATGGGCATGCCTGTCCTCCATCCTTGATTGATGTCATTATTTGTCATTTTGGTGAAATTCCTATGGCAATTCACCTTCATAAGAATGATTGAAAGTAACTAGAATGAAAAATAGCTTTAAGCATTAGTAAAAAATAGATTAACACCTCAAAATTAATTAGGAAATATGACTTGTCTGAGAAACAAAGATTTTAATTAAAAGATTTTTATTATTTGTGACTAAAGTATTCTGCTCCCAGAAGACTTAGTTGAAACAAATTATTTGTCGTGACTAAAATTTATTCAGTTTAATTCAGCACTGTATCACATGAGAAATTACAATATAGGAGACACTAGGTTAACTGCCTCGAGAAATTGAAAAAAAGTAAACCAGGTAGGATCAGTGTCCTCAAATTGCAGGATTTACATAATATTTCTGTTATTGAAAATGATGCATTCCAATGCACGCATTTGCATAAGAAGTGAATTTATATAAAAATGAAATGGAACAAACTGGTCAAAATTCTCTGGAAATATCTAAGGTTAAGGATAACTTATTTGCTTATGTATTTTGAGCAAATTCTGTATTCTCCTATAGCAATTTATACCATAGAAAGGGATTATTCATTCAAAAGACAAACCTAGTTTTGGAACTAAAATGAGATTAGGAATTAATTTGGTTAGAATTCCTTAAAGTCTTGCTTTTTGTTTCTTTGCCTTTGTAGATTGGATTTACAGGGGTATGAAGATATTACTGTTTTTGCTAAAGTACAATCTTATATTTAAGGAACCATTTAAAAACAGCATAATTCAAAATTATGAATTAAAAATTAAAAATTAAAGCATTCCAAAAATAATCCCCCTTACTCCTCACTCATACCTCCAACCCCATGGCCTGAATTCGAGGGGTAGAGATCACTCAATCCCCTGTTTTCCACTTAAGTTCCATTTCCTTTTTTCCCCAGTGAAATGCTGAAGGTGGGTTCATGGCTCGGTGTCATCGTAACACCCCTCTGTTCATTCAATTATTTATTTACGTGTCATGGCTTATTCATCCCATTTTGTTCCCCGTTCCCAACATAATCAACCATTCAAGTGGCTTTTTGTTTGTACAGTTCGTGCTTTTGAAAAAGGTGTATTATTTTTTCTGTGGTCATGCATTTTCAAGTTCTAGTTTTCTAAAAAATATTGTTACTCAAGTGTTACGTTTGATAAGATCTATGTTGCCAAGTGTGCGCTACTCCGCTGCCCCTTCCTGCCCTACAGCCTTCCATGCTGGGCGTCCATCAATCTTCTCCCACTCTTCTAGCGACGGACTCCCCCAGTCTCAGCTCCAACTCCAGTCTTCCTCAAATAATGCTGGCAGATAAGACCTTCAACATGTCCCCTGAGGGGCCTGTGGGAGGAAGTCCCTAGGACATAAATCCGGGAGTGAAACTGCTAGTTTGGACTGTGGGCTTGCATAAACTTGGACTGTGCAGACGCTCTGCACGCAGCATCCGGGTGCAGGGGGGCAGGGTGGTCCATCCACAAGCGACGTTCTCGGGCCCCGCATCGCCACGGTCCAGCTGTTAGCCAGCTTTCCGAGTTCTGCCCATTTAACAAGTGTCAAGCTATATCTCTTTGTTTTAACGTGCACATCCCTAATTTCTAATAAGCTTGAGAATCTCTTCATATATTCATATATTTGCTAATTTTTGGGTTTCCTACTTACACACTCTTAGTCCATTTTCTAATCTGGTCGCTGCCATTGTACTGCCAATTAACAGGGGTTACATGGGATTTTCTGAATATTCTCCCCTTGTTTGTTGAACACATGCAAGTGTCCACTCCCATTTTTTAAAATCTGTCCATGGTATACATCTTTGAACAGATATCTTTAATTTTCATACAACAAAACTTACCATGTATTTTTCTGAAAATTTAAGGAGGCTTTCTTCATAAATATATATCTCCATTATTCCTATTAACTTGAAACCTTCTTGTTTCTCACATTGATCTTTCATCCATTTTGTATGTTTTGTAGGGATTCAGGTTTTCCCCCTTAATATAGGTTTGTTTTTTCAAGTATGTTCCTTTATCCTCTATAAGTTCAACATTTTTCTCCATTAAAGTGTTGTATATTCTTGGTTAATTCCCAGGTTTTCTATAATTTTTGTTACCATTGTCGATGGCATCTGATTTTTAATCTCATCATCTAATTGGTCAATGCTATCGCTCATTTGCCTGTTGTCTAGGGCTGCTTTCAGTCTGCAATGGCAGAGGCTAGGGGTTGTGACAGAGGCTCCAAGTTGCTCAGGAAGCCTAAAATATTTACTGGTTGGCCTTTTGCAGAAAACGTTTGCCAAGGTCAGCCCTCACAAGTAGGAGGAGTTTTGTAGATTTCATGGAGTGTTAAAAGGCAACCAAAGATCCACATACTTAACCTCTTCCCCAATCTATGAATTCTTATGGTACTTTCTGAAATCATACAATTCAGGTTCATAAGGGTTCATAAGGTTCATACGGGTTCGTCCAGCTCTTTTTTTGAATTGGGACTCTCTCTAGGCTGTAAACGGAATTTGGAAGCACAGGGCCGGCATTACAGTGCCGGGAGACTTGGAGAAGTTCACTGGTGAGGAGAGACTGCTGGTTACTGACGTACGGGGGGAGCCCACAGGTGGGCTACCACCACTGTGGAAAACTGATCACTCCAAATTTAACTACTTTGCTGTGTTGTGTAGGGTTGCCCTGTCCTCTGATTTAGGGCACTAAGTTTGTGTCATGGAGACGTCATGTCAAAAAGGAAAGATAATTGTGAGGAGACAGCTCTCAAGAGCTGGAAGATCAGGTGACCTCAAATGGCTAAACATGGCATGCTTGAATATAAATGAATTTCTAATAAAAAAACAACAAACCTCTGCTAGTGTTTTCTAAAATCAACAGGGAGTTTGGGAGAAAGGACCTATGGCACAGGCACTTGGAGAAGATTGTCTGTTCACTTCAGCTTGGCGTTTAAAGGCCTCTGTAATGTACTCATACATTAGTCATTCCCAAGCTCGGCTGCACATCAGAAGCACTCAGAAGGGTGCTTTAGCACTTACGGGTTCCTTGAGCCCCGATTCTAACATGACTGAGACAGGATCTCTGGAGGTGTGATCCCAGAGTCTTTGTTTTTATAAAAAAACTTGAGCTTGTCAGGAGATTCTTACCTGTCTAGCCTGGCAATATTTGAAAAGACTTTTTTAAACCTTGCTATGTAGGCAGTCATTCCTGCACTTTATATTCCTTTTCTTTAGGAAAGGCGATTTATTTATCCTTCCCTTTACAGGCTTTTATCCCCCCAATACCATGCATCTCCTTAAAATGCCTTAGTCACATTCCCTTGTCCAAACGCTCCCAGCCTTTCAGGGTTGGGTGACATCTTACACATCTTCCATGACTGTCGTAGAAAAGCAGCTTTCTCTTCTCGGAGTTCCAGTGACAACTTTGTGCTATCAGTATGCAGTTATGCAGACTTTTAGCCTCTTCTCCTTGAAGGCAGGACAGGCCCGTGAATTAAACCACTTCATTGGTGTCATAGACAGATATTCAGAAGATGCTCATCAATGAATGATCATTAATTAAAGCACCGTGACCCTCCAGAAGACCACTACTCTGTTTCTAGGAACGATAAGGATAAAAAGCGCTCAGAGATATCAGAAACCAAAATCTGCACCTCTTTTCTCTGACTTTTTTTGTTTTAATGGATAATTTATTGGCAAAGGTGTCTATGTTCACTAATAAATTTCCACTCATTGAGTCTCTTTTTCTGTCAAGAGATACTTGTAATGTCCTAGGTTTTAGGTAATGAGTGAGAAATATGGACTCCTCTGGTAGAGAGTAGCTGGGGAGCGCTGCTGACCCTGAATCCCTGTCTTAGTCTGGGACCTGTGCCCTGTCAACAGTGTTCTTTATAAATATGCCTGAACCACGTGGGTCCTCAGACTCGGTATCAAAGGCACACATGGACTTGAAAATTTCTGTTATTAAGAAAGTGATGTTAATTGCAAAAAATTTATAAAAAGATTGATATGCTCAAAAAATGAAACAAAATTAACAATGTCTAAGTGAATACTTATGTTGTTGGGTCTGGAATACCTACAAACTTTGGGTTCTTATCTTCTATCATGTGTCAGTGGTGGCCAGGGGAGGGTTTGACCAGTATGGAGACAGGATACTTAATTATTGTGTTAAGTTATAACGATTGCTCATCCACAAATCATTGAATTAGAATGCCAGCCGTGTGCTCCCAGGATTGGACACAGTCTTATCTGTTGACTTTTGTTTTTCTTTTTAGAAGTGGTACATGTATGGTATTTGATCGTTACAATGGTCTTTAAAGAAATATATTAATTTCTTTATTTATAGGCTCAGAGATCAAAACCTCATAGTGATCTCAAAGACAGTAAGGGAGCCGGGATTTGTAGGTGGGTCTGGCTGACTCCCCGCGGTTTGCTTCGTTCACGCTACCAGGCATGAATCTGAGCTGTTGTTTTTCTCCCTCATGGGAGTGGCTGTTTCCGTGTAAGTAGCCGCTGTCCCCGAAAGTTACGAGAATGCATCAGGGGCTCGGTCAGTCCGAAGCTGACAAAAGCCAACGGGTTCATCAGGGCAGCTGCTGAGCTGAACACAATGGACGCCATCTTCTCTGAGCCCCGAACCTTCTTTGGCTAAAGAACCAGTGCTGGGAGAGCCCATTAGGAAATCCTTCACCTGTGATTTTGGGCTTATAATTTTCTTTTACTGCAGAAAAGTAGAGAAACAAATTATTAAATCTTATTAAATCCACGTATTTTTATCCTTCATTACAATGTGCTATAAAGTAGCTATGTTTGTGTCTGATTTCACAGGTGAGCAAATGGAGGCTCAAGGATGGGAGAGCTGGTGAGTGGGGGAATTGGGACTGATATCCCAGGGATCCTGAGCGCTAGGGCCACATGTGTTCTGTCTGCACCCCTTTCCCTGTTCCGCCAGCACCATCCAGACATAGCAGCTTTGTGAAACGGAGGTTATGCCATTCACTGGAAGTTAACTTTCTCAATGTTTTTGTTATTTATACAGAGGGCACCAATACTTTTCTAATGTTGTATATTCCTAGCAGCTTGTAGAAATGAGACATGTACCTGGTGTTAAATTTTGAAGGCCCATCCATTGTGTTTCAGGTTCCAGCTTTTCTGTAAGAATAGAGTTGGTTAAAGTGTGGGAGGAAGGAATGGAGGCAAGGCTGATCTATTTTTAGACTCTATTCTACTACTTAGCCTTCCACAGGGCAGCACTTCTGCAACCTTCATGAATTTGTAATTAAATTTGGGATTTAATGCCTCCTTACAATGTGGTTTCAAGTCTAGGGAAAATTAAGAGGCAACATTATTTTGAAACTCATAACAGTTATATGTAAGGCAATCAATCCTACCAAGTTTCAGGGCTCAGAGCCCAGAGAAGGGTCCCATGCATTAATCTGAAGGCTGGATACCTGTGAGTCAGCCAGCCCATGTCACTGTCATCCCATAAATCACCTGTAGCCCCTGGAGGAGGTAAAAGCAGCCAAATGCTATATTTAGTAGGTCCTAGACTTGTAATTAAATGACAGAAAGAGAAGCAGGAGACAAGGTGACTATCTAGAAGTATGACTCAGCAGGACGCACACTCCACTTTGGGAATGTCACACCATTGTTATTTTGGGAGGAAAAAATTGATTTGAATTAATATAAGGTCCCTGACATTGGTTTCCTTCAGGATCAAGACATATTTATTTTAGGGAATGAACATAAGGTCAATGGTATAATAAATTTTGCCAGAAAACAAAATTTAAAGAGAGGCTCTTTAAAGCAGCCAAAAGATAATTTTCTGAAAAGATGTATTTCCCCTTGTATTAATTTGAACATAGTATATGCCAAGTGATTTAATTGATCTTGAGATACATGTTATTGAAGCCACTATGTTCATTCTTTTAAGAGCCTCATGCAGATGGGGACTTTATTTTACAAAGGTCTCAAATTTTTATATGTAATAACTTAAGTTATTTTATATTTAATTCCATGAGGTTATATGTAATTTCAGTTAATATAGTTCAAATCGTGCTTCATCATACTGAGGTACAAATATATTATTTTTATTTACTTTATACATTACTAATTAGCATCATTTAAGTTATGTTGTATGGTACAAAGGTGTAATAAGTCTTTTCATATTACTACTATCTCCATAACAAATGATGCTTTGGGAAATCAAATGCAGAAAATGATAGTTTAGATTTAGAGAGAGCCTTTTGTGGTTCAATGGAAAACCAAGTATGTTTTTCTTTTAATAGTTCATTTTTTATTGTGCTTTTCCCATCACCACTTATCCTCCCATACCGTCTTCCATGTCCACCCACCCTCCTCCCCCTGCAATCACCATGCTGTTGTCTGTGTCCATGAGTCCTTTCCTTTTCGGCTCCATCCTCGCCGCCTGCCAAGCTGCGGTCATCCTGCTCACTGTTTGTGAGTCCATGTCTGTTTGAGCACGACACACTTCTGGTGTATCTGAATCTGATTCTCCGGGAGCTCTGGGGTCTCTGGGTCTTTAACTGCCTTTAACTATTTTATAGTGGGGAAAGTTATAGGTAACTGAGAGAAATGCAAAATAATTCATGGCTGTAGATATGGAAAACCACTCTGTCTGGTGGTTCAGTTGACGGCCCCGCTCCATGGAAAAAGTCAGTTTCCTCTCTATTTGTAAATTCATTTCAACATTCCTTTACTACATATAAATTTGCGCTTCTTTGACTTCTCTTTTAAATTGGTTGCGACACCTTACAGATTCCCTCGTAAATAAGGAGTCAAATAACTCTCTAACATATATTTATTTTATATCTCTATGAGAATTGTGATTTTTCCCTATTTTTAAAAATTATCCTTTTCAAATGTCACACTCAATATGACACTCAAATGTCATCTCTTCAAGAAGTCAGAATGGTATCCTTCTGTCCTTTCTGATAATTAAATCAAGTTCATTATCGCCTCTATTTTGACATCCTTGGGTATTGCTGCTGTTTAATCTGTCATTTCACTCCTTAAATGTTCACAGGTGCGTGTTTTGTTTTCCCAGTTGTGTGCTCTTTGATGGTTAATGCTTTTCTATCCCCGCTGCAGTGTTTAACGTAGTATGTTGCACAGAGTATGTGATCAGCTTGATAACTACTAGTTGAATAAATAGTAATGTAGGGTTTTGCGTGTTATCTGCTCTCTGTACTTCCTCTGTGGTCCTTGGCAGGCGTGACGAGACTTGGAGCTTCATGTTGCAGATTGCAAATGTCCTCCGAGTCCTATGCGCCAAGCATGAGAGAGGCACCTGGGTATTGCCTGGTGTCTGCTTTAATTTTTCTTACTTTTCACATCATTTTTATATGAGCGCAGCAGTCAGTGAAGAAACGAATCTATTCTACATTACGAATAGATTTCAGTCTTTCCAGCGGCCTATTTTGGGATTTTAAATCACTTGGAGGAACTGCCTCTCTGAAGTGTCCTTCAGCCAAGGTTTGAGTGCCTGGTGCGCTCCACCCCCAGGGTGCATGCGGGGAGGAGCAGCCTCCTGGGAAGAGAACCAAGGGTATAGAGACCTTCTAGAAATCTAATGAAGCGATCATTTGTATGTGTTTAGCCCTTAATAGAATACCTTAATAGGCACTTTCATATTTGGTTTTTAAAGCAACTTTATTAAAGACAGATGTCCTAGTCTCCATTTTACAGCCAAGTAAACTAAAGCTTTCTCGAGTTAAGGACTCAAGATTTGAACTTGAGCCCCTGACACCCTCACACATTCTCATTTTACCAAACCAAGCTACTTCCCACATCATGGGAGGTCTTCTGCTTCGGAGCGCCTCTTCATGGCATCACCCGTCCAGTAAGCTATGGTCCTGTCCAGACTGCATTCTCGGTTGTACCCAGAGTTTCTTAGGAAGCTTTAAAGATAAAAAGATAACTGTTAGAACAAAAATCTATTTGTTTGTTTTACATGGAGGATGGCCTAGGTAAGACTCATGTTAAATTACTCTCTGTTTTGTTTTTCTCAGAATCAGATCTGCGGTCAATACTGATTTAAGAAACCTTCCTAATCATCATATATATAATACTAACCCCTGTCATCCTTACTTTGTTTTATCTTTTCTTCAGAGCATTTAACCTTTGGCCCTCCTCATACCCTGACTTCATGTTAGGACGTCTATGTGCTTATTGGTTTTGACTCTTTAAGCAAATGTGCCCTATGGGATGCCCGTTGTGTTTCCATGGCTGCAGTAGTGTCTGGCCCATGGTAGCAGTTTAATTCATACATGTTAAGTGAATGAATGATGGATTTCCAATGACCTACTCTACAAATTCAATAAGATCCCAACAGAAAACCTGGGGATCCAAACAATCTTAATCAAATGATCAAAAACTCACACATACTGTTGTTATCCAGAACATGTATAGTTTTTCAAATAGAAATTCTATTTGCAGGCCGTTAGTCTAAAATAATTGAATGAACATTCAGAGATCTCTATACAAGAAAGATTGTCACGGAATTAGTCATGAAATAGAAAATATGACATGGTTTCAATTCCATTAATTGGAGCTAGATTATATAATTTATGGTTCACCAAATTAAAAGATAGTCTCCCTGGCCGAGACATTACAATAATAAGTGAAAGACATTGTCGAATTGATTATAGAGTATAAGCTATTTAAAATATATGGTTTTATGTGTATATGCATATATGCATAATGTGTCTGTAAGAATGTATATGGAGATATCAGCAATAATTATTTGTTATTGGTGGGAGTAGGGTGATCTACACTCATTTTAAAGCTTTTCCTTTACTACCATAATTACTTATTTTTCAAATGAAAAAATATTTTTTTCTATGTGTTGAGAAAGATATTGGTCTCGAGATACAAAATTTGTGTGTGTGTGTGTGCGTGCGTGCAAGCACTGAAGGTGGTCATGAAGACGTTTATCCAACATAATCAATCTGGAAAAGTGGAATAAGTTTGGTTTAACTGAAAAGTTGAGAGTTGTTTTATTTTTCCTGTTACAGTTATTTGTTTATGAACCTCAAGCTTAGTTGTCAAATTGCCTTGTGGCAAGACACTTGATTCAGAGGTAAATACACTCAGCTAATCGGACGTATCTATCCCAGGATACCAATGCAGCAAAACAAAGTCACACAAATGATCTCTTTAGATAGATCTCAGTGAATCTCCTTCCTCATTTCAACCCAAATCAAACCTATATTAAAATATTAATGCAAGGATTCAACTATACAAGTTCCAGGACAGACGGGAGGAAGATTAAAGGGGGTACAACAACATGCCCTTAAATCCTCAGGCAATGTCAAGCTCTTAGGATCTCTTAGGAGACAGCTATTTGCATAAGCCAACAGTCGCAAGGAAAAAAAAATATTCTCAAAAAGATAAGAGCATTTGTAATTGCTCGGATTTGTTGGCTGCCAGTAAGAGTAGTTACTGTTGAACTTACGTGGCTTTTGTTTAACGTATCTGTTTGCATTTCATTCCTGAATATTTTCAATGTGAATCACGTACATGTTAGAGAAAAGGGCTCAAAATATTTAAGTATTTGGGAAGTTAAAATTTTGAGAATCCAGGCTGTGAAAATATTATGTGAGATTGTGGACTGTGCGGGCAATTTGCGGGTAACATCTGAGGCTACAACTACCCTGTGTGTGGCCCTTCTATACACAGTGAGAAAGGCACCTTTTCTGGGGGCCATGACCCCACAGGACACATGGTTTCACAAACCTATTCTTTGGTCAAGTTGGAAAAAAAGCCATTGTGGCCAGAGTTCAGGTTGAGAGAAAAGGGGAGGGGAGCCTTTATTTGTTGGTCCTGAGATTCTGCGAGTTATGTCTCTATGTCTAGCCCCGCGGACAGAAACTTGATTCCCCAAAGCCGGACAAAGAATTGTGTCCTTGGACACTTACAGTGAATCCTACAGGCCCCCCCTTAGTTCTCCCTGGCTTCTTCAGTTTCGTTCCCTGTTTCATGCCAACATCGATCATATTTTCTTGTTTCTTTATACCTCTGTTCTGTTTCATCAGTTTCTCAGCACAGCTCTAGAACCTCCCATTGCCTTTGCTATATGCTGCCCATTTTAATGTATTTTCCGCTTCTGTTTTAGTTCGCCTCACCTGTTTACTTTGTAGGCTTATTGCTTCTCCTGTCTTCTTTTTCTTTTGAAATTCTTGTTTTTAACACATTTGAAAACCCCATCTATTTTAGCTCCATATAACAACTTACAAGTTCCTTGGTCATATTTGAGTCAATTCTTAAGATTTAACTTTTAATATTATTGGGCCTTTCATGGTTTGTATTAAACTTTTTACACTTGAATTTTCTCTCTCCTTATCCTTCAATTTTACCTTTAATAATTTTTTTTAAAGCTATCTCCCATCCCTTTATCATCCTAGTTTAATTTGCTTTTCTATTTTTTTCCTTTCCTCCTCTCGCTATAAATAATCCTAAAATGGTCTAGAGGACGGTAGCCAGAGAAGTGTTACGGGGGAGACATCACTCACCCCAGACAGCAGCCGGGAGGGGCTAGCTTTCTCTTCCCACCTCCGGCTCAGCGGCTTCCGCTCGGCGCCCCCAGTGGAGTTCCTGGTCCACTTAAGGATGGCTCTTCCAAAACCTCACCTTCGTACCCCAGGTCCCCCATGCCTGTAACTCTGTTTGTGTGCCCGGCACTTCTGATTTCCAGGGACAGCGTTTCTTCCTAAATTCTCACACCGCCTGGTCTTCACCTACGCAATATGTATTTAAAACTGATAGTCTGTTGCACGTGGAGACAAATGGCCTAGAGAAAAATACTATGTGGCAACACTGACGGGTCACATCAGAGATGAGACACTTCGGGCAGAAGCCCTGTCTGGTGAGGCTTGTCCTTGATAAAGAACGAAGTGGGATTGAGCTTCACGCGGGTGCTCAAGGGGGAGAAAGCCCTCATCTCCAACTGATTTCACTTCTCTTCTAGTGGAGCAGGGGAGGACCGTTTCCCCACCCCCACCCCGCCTCCAGCTGCTCCTAAATTCCTGGCTCTCAGTATACTGCTTGGAGGGAACATGTTTAGGGTAGCCTCTTTTTTTTTTTTTTAAAGGGACAATTATAAGCTTACTTGATGGCAATCTTAATTTGTTAGGATTTGCATTTGTTAATCTGAGTCTGCCTGGAATCATACCGAAAGAGAAGACGTGCTCATTTGTTTAGGCATGGACCCTCGTTCTGGGGAAGGTTCCCACTCGGGGGAAGCCTGTGCGAGGGTCTCTCTCATCTTCAAGGCGATGCAAGTCTAGGACGGAGCCAGTTCTTGAAGCTCCAGGATTCACATTCGGGTCGTTAACGCCAACAGCAGAGCGGCACACACTTTTACTCCCAGATGTCCTGTCTCCCTAAGGGAGTTCTCGCCTTACCCTTTAGCCAGTTCCCAATTTTTCCTGACCTGTTTAGCAGCGCTTCACACACAGATAGTGATTCAAGAGGGGCAATTTCTACTTTGAAATAGCCAAGTAGCTTTTCTTGCCTTTTTTCCTTTTACATCTATGGCATGTGGTAGCAGCGTAACAGTGTTGCTTTCTGTCTTTCCTCTTTTCATAGTCTCCAGTGTATGAAGCCACACACCTTGGGCATGGAGGCGGTTACTGAGCTTCTTTCTTTAGCTTCCATACTCTTGGATATTGTATGTCGTATAATACAAGAAAGCGATGGCGTCATCAGAATAGTGTCTTCTCGTCCTATCAATTCACTTTTACTCTATAATAAATGCCCGCAGACCCTCCACGGCATATGACAATAAACATGCATTTCTCATGCATCTGCTGGGTTTGCCCCACCCTGGCTGTGCTTGCCCCCAGGGCGCTACTGATTTGGGCTGAGCTCACTTAGGAAGCTGAGGTTGGCGGGGGGTTGGGTGGCTGAGGCTGGATCTGGCTGATGACACTCAGCTCCCTGTGTCTCTCATGGGCCCAAGGCCAGTCTTCTCATGGCGCTGGTGGATGCACAAGAGAATAAACCCCAAGCACAGCTTTCAAGCTTCTGCCCACGTTGCTTTTGCAAACATGACATTGGTCAAAGTGAGTCCATGGTTGAGCTTAAAATCACGAGTCAGGACAGGTCACTCTGCCCATGGTGGGGGTGCACTACACAGTTGTATGAGAAAGAGTGCAGACACAGGAGGTGTGAGGAACAGGGCAAAGGATGCTGCCTACCACGCATGGCACGGGCTGTAATGACTAGTGACCTAGGAAATCCTGTGGCTGTGCATTTCAGGGAAAGCTGACTCAGGTCATCGAGTGCTTTCTCATATTCTGTCCATCACAAGACTTCACTGACTCCTGCTTGGATAGGCTCCTATGTTCCCCCAATTAATAAAGTCCCTGTCATGAGATGTTCACTGCTGACTCATTAATCCTGACACATAACTATCGCCCCTTCTGTTCACATCTGCCTAGCTGACTCTTTTATTTCTTTTTTACTTTTTCATGTAGGTCTAATTGACCTATGACATCATATTAGTTCCAGGTGTATAACATAACGATTCGATATTTGTATATATTGCAAAATGATCACCACGATAAGCCTAGTGAACGTCTGTCACCATGCATAGTTACGGGTTTTTTTCTTGTGATGAGAACTTTCAAAATGTACTCTCTTTCAAATAGGTGATACAGTATTGTCCGCTACAGTCACCATGCTGTACATCACATCCCTGTGACTTACAACTGCAAGTGGCTGCCTTTGGACTCTGTTCACCCACTTCAGCCACCTCCCATCAGCTGCTTTTGGCAACCAGACCAACCTGCAATCTGTCCTCTGCATCTCTGGACTTGTTTTTAGAGATGCCACATATAAGTGGGTCATATCGTATTTGTCTTTAGCTGGCTGACTTCTTTTACTTAACATGATACCCCACAGTCTATGCATGTTGTTGCAAATGGCAAGATTTCTTTTCTTTTTTTTTTGCCGCTTATCTGAAGCATGTTTATCTTTACCTGTTTTGCAAGGCTCAGGTCAAGACTTATTTGCCCCCTACAGTCTTCCTTGAGCTTCAAACGCAAACATCCCTACCAGTTTTCTAAACTCCTACTGCCCTTAGTATTTGCAGCGTACCACTTAGTTACAATCTACATGCTGTTTTGGGCTGAGCCCTCGGTGTGTGCCATTCTTAACTGTCCAGGCTGAATGCAAGCTCCCTGAAGAACTGGACATATAAAGTCTGGTGCTGACTCTGCCATTAACCAGTTAGGGGATCTGTTTCCACCTGTGTTTGCACATTGACAGCCTCACACTGTGGTGGCCAGAGCATGTGGTATCTCGTACGAGGTGCTCCATTGTCTCTTTTAGGCTTCTTTTCAGTTCACTATCTCATTTAGCACAGTTAGGCACAGGATAGAATTTTCACATATGCATTTTGTTGATTGATAAAATGATTCCTTTACATGCATAAGGAGTTATGTGAGGCCAAAAGAAATCTAATCTTATATTCTATGCAAACATAGAATTCAATCAAGTGCAATGAAGAAAGTTACTCAATGGGGAAAACCGAGCTGTCTCGGAAATGTTGTATTTACCGGTAGTTCAGTGATCTTTTATCAGTAATAATCACTTCCAGGCATAATAAACTGAGTCATTCCTCTTACGGCCAACTTCTAATACGCTAAGTCTCAAGTGCTTGAAGATGCATTATGGTATTTTATCAATGGATTCATTATCTTAAATTGGTGAAAAATGGATATTCCAGATCAAAATACAGGTCAGATCAAAACCTAGCCAAGGTGGGGGATACCACAGAGTTATGGGGGACAAAGTTTGCATAGTGAGTGAGGGAATGTAGATAGAAATGCTGCCCCATTTTTCAAAAACAAAAAAAGAAATAAAAAAAGAGAACCTCTTGATAGAGCTTTCGCAGGTTGTAAGATTGCTTGTAAGGGTGACAACATTTCCTCATTTGGGTTTTGGTTCAGCAAACCTGCCCACCAAGATAGAGGCAGTTTGCACCCCGTTACCAGTCCTTTAGTCCGAGTGCGGGTCTTCCCTCCAACTCGACGCTTTGCCAAGTGCAGCGCCATCGTTTCTCGTTGGGAAGATTGGTGGAGCTGTGGCTTCGGTTTGAGCGCTCAATCCAGGCTGCTGGCGTGGGTTTTCTCCTTGCTCTCTTAGGAGCCTACACCTCGTTTTTGATTGTTTGAGCTGCTGTGATGGGCGTGGCAAAGAGAGGTGACCTCTTATCTATAAGCAGAAGCTGCGTGATAAACAGCAGGGCTGAATAATTTATCAGGGAGCCGTACGGAAAGTGGCATTTCACACTCGTTTCCATGTAAAATGTCACATGAATTCCAAACAAGCTAAACAGTTTAGGAGGAAATGGAAACCTAGGATCGTTAGCAGGAGAAAGGCAACAGAGGCGCTGTGATGTGGTAATTATGATATGACTCAAGAAGGATTCAGATCCAAATATTTCTCTCCATTGATTAAATGTGAAAGCAAATTACACTTTCTCAAATCGATGTTAAGAAATAATTATTATATGCATGGAAATAACATCAATAAGGCAAATAGGCTTGGGTTTCTTTTTTTCCACTCAATTTCAGTCAGTTTACAGTAAATGAATCCTGAAAAACTGCATTTTTCATTTTCTAATCATGCAGTAAGCTCTCCATTAAGAGAAAACCCCAAAATGGGGTTTGATATATTATTATGCGTCATATTGCATAGTTAACATCAGTCCACTTAATCAGAAAATCTAATCAAATTGGGTCTCTGAATTCAAATCATCGAGCTGTTACTAGCTCTTTATTAGCAAGGATGGTTAGTGAGATTACACTGAAACTGTAGAAGATCAAACTCTTGAAAGCAAGATTGCATTTTTATCCCATTTGATAATATTTAGTAAGTTGCTATTTTGGAAAGCTAAAAATTTAGTTATCTTATTAAATTTCTGAATTATTACTTAATTTGGCTTGCGGTAATGTATCATTTTTTGAAGAACATTATACAAATCTAGATTCCTCAAAGAAATCTGTTAAATACCCTTAAATGTGAACTATTATAAGGAACACTCTGGAGGAGAGAAAAATATCATCATTGCTTTCTGCTTTAACAGCCTATCATTCAGTCCGAACGGAAGGAGGGCGATAATTCACACCTTAGGCAGAAATAGAGAAATGGGTTACTGCTGGCACTATTTATTGCTCGAAAGGAATTCAGAGAAAGGGGATCAGCGTGCCCTGGAACAGTAATGGAAGGATCTGAATGAGGCTGCGTGTTAACTGCAGGATCGCCCGTCTTGGGTGCAGCACGCCCAGTCCTTCAGCTGCTGTACTTGGAGATTTCCGAAGACGGATGGCGAAGTTGTTGGTAGCTTGGTTGAAGGATTAGTCACGCTGCCATCAATACATGATTTTTAATTTTAATTCCAAAGGGCATTTCTTCCCTGTGCTTCATTCCTTTATCCAGGTAGAGAACATCTGCTTTGGGAGTGGCGTTTATCTAAATTTAATCTTTCCTTTACACACGAAGTCACTTCCTGTGCACTGAGACCTGAGAGTAAAAATGGATTAATTCCTAAGGCACAGTCTCTGACCTTAGGAAACTTAATATGCAGGAGTGAGCAAAAAAACTAGGTTTATAGTTGTGAGTACATGAAATGCAGAATTTATTTTATTCTTGCATTATTTTATTAAATGATTTATTACTATTGTTAACCTACTTTACCCACCTCTGCATTTAAAAAGCTAATATTCCTGTAAGAAAAATTTACTTTCTTTTCTGTTTCTTCACGGGTTTTCATTTTTTCCTACTTGCTCCTTTTGATATGGAGAGATCTGATCACATCCCTGGGGAGGAGAAGGGAGGGGCCGTAGGAGGAAGCTGCTCGAGACAGTGGTAAACAGCCTAGGACGGGACTGGCTGAGAAGCAGAGCGCCTCTGGAATGCATGGAATTATGGGTGAGAAGATTTAAAATAGAAGGAGGGCAGAGACTGGCTCTCTGGCTCTCTTCCTCGAGGATGCCTGGGAGATCGCGCTGCAACTGCCTGCGTTTCCCAAAGGGCGGTGTATTCGATGGGAGAAGAAACTCAGGTTGCAGCTTAGGCTCAGGCCGGCCTGGCAGAGGGAGGCAGGGTTATTCTCCTTTGGGTGTTCTAGAGGGGACAGGCTCTGAGGCAGAAGCCTGCCATTCTTCCCAAATTGTGCAGCCTTTGTATCTTACAGTTGTTTTAGTTTGTAAACTAATCCTTCAGAAATAAGATAATTAAAAACAAACAGGGGGAATGACAGGGGAATTCAGGAGTTAAAGATTTAGCCTTAGCTGATAGTCTTAAGTGGTTAAAGCTGTAACTAAAGAGTTCAAGAGTTTAGCCTTAACTGATAGACTTCAGTGTTTAAAGCTATAAGCAAAGAATTAAAGAGTTTAGCCTTACTTGGTAGGCTTAAGTGACTAATGCACATGGAAAGCCGTTATTCCAAAATTGTGTAGCTTTTGAACAAAGACTCCTTTCCTTTATCATCAAATCTTTGCCTCTGGAGCTTTGTCTAGAGGGTGGCAGTGGGCGGCAGGTCCCTACTTGCTGTCTGGTAACCATTTGTTCTTCTCAGGAGTATTTGCTAATTTCTCTTTTTTTTTTTTCCTCCCCCAACATCAGACCCATGGTTGCTATAGCTTTTGGGCTTTTTCTGTGCCACACTGTTGTGGCTTGGAAAACCCTTGCTGACTGATCTGGTTCAACTTCAGCCTGATAGGTTTACCACTTTTCCCTGGATTTCACTGCCTCCAACACCCTAATAGACACGCGATGTGGACAAGGCTCAAGTGAATGTCCTCCCAAAACCCAAGAGGATGCTCTTCTCCTCACAGGATTCTCCGAGGCTTGAATGTAGTGACGATGGTGCAAGCAAGACTTGTTCTCCATGTTTAAGGAGAGAAAGTCATTTAGAAATGTTGTTAAGAAATGAGAAACTACTCGAAACATAGTTTACAAGGGGCGGGCTCAGGGTGACACTGAGTTGGCTCCAGGGAAAAAGTGAACGGTCTCAGCTCTCAACCTCCTTCTGAACAAAACCTTCTTCAGGACAGAGGACACACCCTGAAGCACATGTGGTGTATTATTACACATCCAGTAATTAATTATAGTATTTTAAATGGCTGTGGAGGGCAGCCTGAGGCATTGGTGCTTGTAGCAACAGATTTTGCATATCTCCTGAATGGCATAATAGCTAATTTCTGAAAATAGTAGTCTTGGGGGACTCATTCTATCCATGCATTATGCATTGTAATTATGTCTGAAACTTCTCCAGTGATGAGGTATATTTTAATTGGTAAGTGCCTAGAGCTTAGGAACCAGGTTGTGTTATTTATGATGAAAAGTTTTTTTTTTTAAAGATTTTATTTAGTTTTAGAGAGAGGGGGAGGGAGGGAGGAAGAGAGGGAGAGAAATATCCGTGTGTGGTTGCCTCTCACATGCCCCCTACTGGGGACCTGGCTGCAACCCAGGCATGTGCCCTGACTGGGAATCAAACCCACAACCCTTTGGTTCACAGACAGCGCTCCAGCCACTGAGCCACAGAAGCCAGGGTTGATGAAAGGTTCACAACTTCTCCATATGACTATACACGCTGTGCTACCTAATTGACTTAGTTCCTCTGGTTAGTAGTCACGGGCTGTGATTCTAACCCTATAAATGCATATGGGCTTGTAGTCTTAGGGGCAGAGAAAAGTGACTCATTCGATCTGTATGTCATTAACTTCTGCTATGGGCAAGACAGTTTTAGACGATGGGTATGGGGAGGGAGCTTAAAGAGAGAGCCCACATTGACCTTGATCTGTCTGGGAAACCATCTGATCTAGGCCTGAGGGGATTCCTGGGCCTTCCAGTCTCAAATCTACAGAGATCCTGGGCAAACCAGGAGGATTCATCACTGTACTTGTCCTCAAAGAACTTACAAAGTATTTGGAAAGAGAAGTGCACATAAAAGATGAGAAGTAAAATAAAGCACTCAATTGTGAACGGGGAGAAAATACTTTCAGCTGAAAGGATTTGGGGCCGGGTGAGTACAAATCCCTTGCTATACTTGGGGGATGGGGGAGAAACATTAAATAGCATTTGGAACTTGATTAAATCCAAAGATTTTAGATCTTCAGAATGGCCAAAATGACATAAAACAAAGGGTGAGAATATTGTTATTTTGGAAAACTAGGGAAGAGGGCAAATCACCTGAGAGAAGTTACAAAGAATTTCACCTGGGGCAGAGGGTGGGGTGGGAGGGGTGGGGGGGGGAGAGAGAGAGAGAGAGAGAGAGCGCGCAAGCAATTGGGTCGATGTTTCACACTGAAGGGTCACTGAAGACTGTTTCACAGTGTCCTCTTCTGAGAAGATGGCACAACGCTGGAATTAACGAGAACACATCTTGGCAGAACTCCATGGATGCGCACTAGTTTGGACTACAGGGAGCACCGTGCCCTCAGGATCACTTCTGCTCCGGGAATTAAGGAGCAGTCAGTCGCCGGCAGATCCTTGTGGGTGTCCAGAGTTTCCAGTGATGCTATGCCAGGTGGAGAGCCGAGCGCGGGCAGTGATGCTGCAGACCCCTTCCTGAGCAAGCAGCCTCCCAAGTTGCAGCCTGGGTGGGTGTGCCTGTCACAGAGACCAAGAGGAGCTCAGCGGCAGTTACCAAGGGCGGAGCTATGAGCACACAGAGCCCGGATGGCGCCGGCCTTGGCTGATGGGTCGTCCACGGTTCTCATTTTCTCCTTGTTTCTTTTAGGCTGCGGGCTTCAGCAAACTGGTAAAACAAATTGAAATAAAAACATACAAATAATACAAAATAAGCTCTAAAGGTTGAACTTTAAGAGATTTCTAAGAGCAAGCAGATGGACCGTGATGAGACCCAGGAGAGCCCGCCCACTCCATCTAGCAGCTCAGAGGCTCAGGGACCTGCCTCTCTCAAGGGCGTGGAAACAAAACAGACAGCGGGGGGCCGGTGAAAGAGTTCGGAGCTCGGAGTAAGCAGAGGGGCACCACGCAATACCCAGGATAAGAACTGGTTCTGGAAAGACCTACTACAGGAAATAAATTCGATTTGGGCAATGCCTGCTTTATGGTGTCAGTAAAATATAAGACACGCGGGGCTTTTCTGTACGAAGGGAAAGATGACAAGGAATTGCCTAAGACTGAGATGAAAGGCAAACTAACTAAAAGCCAAAAAATGAAAGGGAAGTAAAATAACCTGAGGACATTAAAAATTCAATAGTGGACTTTAAAGCTTATTAGAAGTCATAAAGAGTAGAACTGATACTGCAGGATTTTTAATTAGCAGATAGAAAACACATTGAGAGGCCAAACTGAACACAACAGAATGGTCAGAAAATGAAATTGATGTGAGAGAAGCAACGGGGAGAACACATTTGGAGTTCCAATACATGCATATTTGATGTTTCTGAACCAAAGATTAAAACAAATAGAATTACGTGAACACATAGAATAAGGAATTTTCTGAGCTGAAGAATGACTCAAGCTGGCACATAACAAGAGCTCAATGAGTACTTGGAAAAAGTTATGAACCTTGGAAAATGTTAGAAACAGAGACCAAAACCTAAATTTTCTGTCCACGAACATTTGGAATTTAAATAATAGCATGGAAAGAATGCTAGAAGACTACTTACAGAGTCGTGAATGGTGCAGACAAAAAAAGTTAAAAATGAATAACTTTCCTATGTACTAATCGAAACAATGTATTAAAGGGTTAAAGATACGATTCATAATACTTTAAAATAGGTAAAAATCAGTATCCGCATATGTAAGAATTTTTATGCATACCACTATAAATGTAACTCATGTGAAAGAAAACTAGGTAAAGATGTAATCCCTACTTTTAGATATAAAATTTGACATTGCATAGATATTAATTTTCCCAATTTTATGCAATTCCAATGAAAATCTCAATAGAAATTTTGAAACTTGACAAAACAGTTTCAGACTATGAGATTGTCAGTGTATAAAAAAGAGCAAAAATATTTTGGAAAAGAGGAATGATGAAGAGTGACTTATGCCATAAAGTTAAAATGAGTAACAGCTGACTAGACAGAGAAGCTAATAAAAACAGAAAAATTCAAAGTAGGGGCAAATGCAGACATTTGCAGTATATACATCAGTTAATACTAAAATCAATGGGAGTATATAGTTATTTATTAAATAATACTGAGAATTATTATTAATAGGAAAGTAAAATATTTCTTTCCTTACTCTATGCCACAAAATTAATTTTAGATTAATTACAAAACTAACTAATCATTAACCATAAAATAGGGAAGATAATATGGGAATAAATATATCCACATATAAATGGATTTGACTTCATAACATGTTAAAATATTCTTTATATTATAAAACATCATAAACCAGGGCAAAAGAGCATGGTAAGGGAATATTTAATCATCATATGAAGAACTGAAATACATAAGAAAATCCGCAGTACTTTGTTAGAAAAAATGTTAAAGGACAGCTAAAACTGACTTACAAAGAAGGAATAATAACAGGGTCAAAAATTAGAGACAGGTGATTTTTATATGATTCTAATAAAATGTCATTTTCAAACAGCAATTTTCTTCATTTAGGGACTTGGTGAATATTTGAAATTTTAAGAATTGTTGACAGCCTGGAGAGAACTCTCATATACTGTGGAGGGAATTGTAAAGTTGCACGTTTCTGGAACAAATTTTAGAAAGATGGGCTAGTGCCAATGTTGTTAGAAATATTTGTAAGTTTTGGTCCAGGAATTCCATTTTCAGTTGTTTTCTTAAGAAAATAATAAAAAAATATTGATTTAAAATAAATGATTACACCGTTACTTATAACAGTGGAAACTGGTAATAACTAATTATGCCCCTTTATGCTATTAATTAAGAAAATTATCATATATGCTTATCATAGAACATTATGCAGCCAAGAAAGGTGTATTTTCAAAGACTCTAATAGCTAAATTAAAGTTCTGTGAATTAAACTCAAATTGTATATTTTCAAACTTTTTTGCGAAATAGTTTATTTAGATAACATTATGTTATTTTTTGTAAAAACCAAAGAGTTTGCTCACCCCGGTGAGTCCGTAACATAATATTTGCAGCAAATAGCTTATAATTACTACTTAAGGCAATAAATTCTGATTTTCTCAGAAACAATACTTACTGAAACTTCAGAGGAAAAATATCTTAACTTAAAACTTACAGTTGCTGTGTTTCAATTCGCATCAAGGTTGGAACACAGCTGTATTTTATATTAATCAGATTTGTCCTTAGGGCGACTTGCAAGAACTTTTAAAACGTAGATAGAACGCATGAAGAAATGCTCCACGTGATCAGAAGAGGGCGCTGTTAGACTACAAAAAAGCAGAAGTCTATGCACCAGCATCAAAAGTATAGTATTTCAAGTCCAAATAATGAATACTAATAAAAAATATGTGGCTGCAGAAATATACTTTTATGATAGCTTAAAAATCTGTTTTGTTTCATGATTTAATAAAATATTGAACTTACCTTCATACTTAAACAAGAGAATTGCAAGTCTCACCCTGCTGACTGTCTCCGGCTCTGCACATTTGACCTCTGTGAGGGGCGCTGACATATGAGAAGCCTGGCTGATTAAGGCATCTGCTTTATGCTTTATCTCTTTCTCGTTTGCATGTAGCGGGATTGGTAAATGAGCCAAGGCTGGGAGTGGAGAGCAAGAAGCCATGAACAACTAGCCACGGAATAAAGATTTATTACACGCTATTTGATAAAGATACAGGGGCAAAGCTCTCTGCTTAAAATAGGTCACTAAAGATAATGCCATAAATATAAAAGTTAAAAGTAAATTCATCTAATTCGAGGTTTTTTCCCTATATCAACATTCAGGATTTAAAACTAATGTTCCAGTTCCCCGTCTTGTGTGTGAGCTCTTTATAAACGGAATAGTGCTTGGAGTTTTAACAGTGAACAATAGCAATCTAAGAACCCAAAGTGAGTTCTAATGTTATAAAAATTGCGGTAGTGAGAAGTATACCAGAGTGTAGAATGTAGCCAAATGAGGGCTGTCGTCCTGAAATTCACATTTATTGAACACAAGTTCTGCCTGCAATTCTTGGCTCTCCATTTTGAGGGAGAAGTAGAAAATTTGAAGTGGGCTCACACCAAAGTCATAAGTAACATTCAAATTTGGAAAAAAATTTGTAACAAATCTCTACACATAGGGTTAATTCTTTTCTTAGGTTAGTTACCTTAAAGAGAGAATTTGAAATGGTTACTCAACATTTTTCAAATATATGAAGGTTGATTATACCCAGGGGGCGGGACCAGATGTTTTGCATCCTATGAGTGAAAAAAGAAAATAAATTGTTAGTTTCTGTGAATCCTGCAAAAACAGCAAAGCGAGCAGTGGGGGAGGTGCAGCGCCTCCTGCTCTTCAGTGCGGGTCAGCGCTCAGCTGGCCTGCAGCCAGGGCTTGCACAGCCCTGCACATGTCCTCTTATTTGCGCACAGTCTGGCTTGGATTACCCGAAGCATTTTCCTGAATGTAAGCGTGCCGCTGCTTTGATTTGACAAAAATGTTTGGTAGACTCTAGGCACCAAGTCAAGTGACAAGGACAGCTGATGTTTCTTACAACAGAAGGAAGGAGAAGGGACCTGTGAGAGAAGAAGCCTCAGATGCCCAATGGCGAGAAGGAAACTGGGGTGTTTGGGCAGAGGGGAACTGGAGGGCTGTTATTCAAATCGATATATTCTGTCTCTTTATTTCACTCTTCATCTTCTCCCTCTGATCATTAATCATCCATTCACTTTTACTGGTTTTTTTTTTTTTTGGTACATTTAAAAAAAGATTTTATTTATTTATTTTTAGAGAGAGGGGTAGGGAGGGAGAAAGAGAGGAAGAGAAACTTCAATGTGTGGTTGCCTCTTGCATGCCCCCAGCTGGGGACCTGGCCTGCAACCCAGGCATGTGCCTTGACTGGGAATTGAGCCAGCGACCCTTTGGTTCACAGGCTGGCACTCAATCCACTGAGTGACACCATCCAGGGCGCACTTTTACTGTTTTAAGAGATAAAAAACTTCCTGAGAAGACAGGCAGAGAATTCTTATAATTATATTTTAAATACAATATACTTGGAGACACTAGTTTTACTCTTCGTGTATTTTAATGGATGTCTGCTCCCTAAAAATGGCCACATTTCAAGTGTGTGCACTCTCTAAATCTGCGACTTTCAACAGTTACTTAAAAGCACCATTTATATATAGTTGTGAGTTAATGCCAAAGGTTGGGTGGGGTGCCATGTGTGCAAAGATGAATGAGACAAGGTCCTAGGAGCTCAGAACCTCGAAAGAAAGTCAAATATGTCAACACACATTTAAAATCTGCTGAGATCCAGGTCCAAGGTTCGCTGCTGAGACATAGCTAGTCATGACACAAAGCAGATATGGCTGGGGAAGAGAGACCTGGAGACATTATGGAGTTGAGCCTAATTTCAAAAGTGATCCCTCTGGGGAAAACTAAAGTCTTTTGCTAACTCATCACCAGAGTTCATCTGGCTCACCATCTCTTTTTCTGGTTGTAGGGTTTCGGAGAGTTTTTCACATGTACTGGGGAGAACTCTGCCCCCAGATTTAGAAGACTGGGTTTTCAACCAGCTGTAGTTCCTTGGTTTCATGAGGTACTCAGACCTTCATTTCTAATTGCAGTTGATTGATTGTAATGTCTACATCCTTCCAAATTGTTGGGTAAACTTTCCTGAATACTCTCCTAATACGTTGTACACAACAAAGTTTGCTAGTCAAATAGCATGGAAACGGGTTCTGCAGTTCCTCGTTAACACAGGTCACATTTGGGGACACAAATAAGTTCAAATTGTGCAAAGTGGCGGGATGTTCACACTGCTCTGGACATGAATGCAAAGAGAAAGCCAGCTGCAGTTTGGGACTGTGAATCAGTGGCCATCTCTGTTTATAATGCAGCCCTACTTTGACATAGAACATGCACTTTTAAAGAGACTTAATGTCTAATTCTTCTTATTAGAGAGCTGACTTGCTAAGCTGAAGTTTTAATTTCTTTCTTTCTTTTTTTTTTTTTTTTATGAGGGCTCTGGCTCTGGCAGGGTTCTCGGGCCTACGGAGAGCCCTGTGTAACATCTAAAGTAATGAGCTGTGGTCCAAGCTTAGAGTCTGCTCTGTGTTACTCTTCAACACCCCACAGATCTCCTCCAGCATGATATTTCATTTAATTAAATTCACAAAGAGGAAACTGGAGCTCTTCACAATATGAAACTTCTTGTGAATGTGAAAAGAGGGTCACAGGAGGGCAGGTGTTTGTTCATCATGACTTCAGGACTGTCCTTGTGCCAGACTTTGCTCTTCCTCAGGGACCGTCCCTGAGTAACTTGAAGAAGTCAGGTCAAGGACAGTGAAATCAGCGTCTCTTCATCACTAGTTAGTAGGAGAGGCTCAGTTTAACCTTCCTTTACCCACATCCTCAAGCAAGTGAGTGCGAGCAACTGAAATGATCCATAAAGTTTGAAAATAAATTGGTTTTCTCTTTGTAATGTGAAATAAAGAATAAATGTTCCGTTTACCTGACAAATTATCACCTGTGCATTTAGAGTTTGTGCGCTTCTCCCAGGATTTCCTGCATTTAAAAACCAGCCCTCAAGAGATCTCTGCACATAGGTGCCCGCACACGGCCGCCTGTTCTACATCAGGTAGCTGCCTACTTTGTCAGATCCAGGACTTTCTGGGTGGGAGGGCAATGGAGAAGCATCCCATGGAAGGCTGCTGGTCACTGTTCTGCTTGAGATAGGGTGCCTTCGTATCCTCGTTTATTTTATAGAGGGGAACAGGGCGCTTGCTTCCAGAGATCTTTCCAGGAGTGCTCTGCAAATACTGCCTGTTGAAGTCATCGTCTGATGATCAGGAACATGAAACGACACGTCTTTGTAGGTGCTCTGAGTTCCCAGGTATCTACTATTACAAAGCTCTGTTTATCTCCATTCTCATTGGAGCCTCATTGGGGGTTTGCCTTCAGTAACCCATTTTCGTGGTTGCCTCGGCCCAAGGGAGGGAATGGACAAGTGGTGTTTTTTGAAATGAAATGGAGCTGAGCCCTGGGTGCTGACTCAGGGTTGAGGGAAAAGAACACGATGACGTTAATAAGTGGAAAGGGGACAGGGCTCATGTCAGAGCAATGTCATCTGTAGTAGTTTTTTACTGCTGCCCAAACCAATTACCAACTGGGTGGCTTAAAATAATCGAGTTTCTTGTCTCTTAATTCTGGAGGTCAGAAGTCTGGAATCTGGGTGTCGTAGGGTCCACACTCCCTCTGAAGGCTCTAGGGGAAATCCTCCCAGCCTCTTTGGTAGCTCTGGTGGCTGCCAGCATTCCTTGGTGTTCCTTGGTTTGTAGACGCATCGTTTTAGTCTCTGCCTTTCTTGTCACACGGTATTTCCTCTTTTGTCCATCTTCACATTGTCTTCCCTGCCTGTATGTGTCTGGGTCTCAATTTTCATCTTCTAAGGATACTGGACATTGAATTAAGGTAAGCCCTAATCCAGTATGACCTCATTTTAGCTATTCACATCTGCAAAGACCCTATTTCCAAATCAGGTCACATTCAGAAGCTCTGGGTGGTCCTGGGTTTGGGGGGACACTTTTCAACCCAACACAGCCTCTTATGGAGCATTCATTTCCCTGGAGCTGATTCACAGAAAAGCAAAACCAACTTTGCAGCACCATTTGTCCTAATGGGAACCCATCTTGAGGAGGATGAAAATATAAAACCGGACTCTTCCATCGTGTGGGTTATATGTTACAAATGAACATGACTTCTTGATTCTTTTAAGCCACAGTACAATTTTTCAAACCACAGTTTTAGAGCACAAGATAGACTCCCCCGCCATTTTCTACAGTTCCCAACATGACTTCATACTGGAATACAAGCCTTTAACTTTTCCACTTCAATCAGTTTCACAAATGGACAGCACCAGCCCATGCTCAGATGCCCCCAGTGACTGCCATTCATTCCAGAAGTATTAGAAACTTACCCTTAGTTATCATTTAAACATACTCCCATACACAACCTCAGTGACAACCAGCCACATGCTTTCATGAGAGGAGGCTGAAGGTCTCTTTGTGACCTTCTCTTTGCTCTATTTATCTGTCATTATTTCACATGCTCTCGTGAGACTAGATATCCGAGTGTTCAGGGAATAAAAAATGAACAGAAATTAGCATTTTTATGTCATCCCTTCTTAGAGTTGCAAAGCAATATATATATTTTTGATTCATTTAAAGTAGACATTCAGGATGCCAGTTTTTAGGAACATGCACTCTGAGCTTACAAGTCCTCTGTCCCATAATGAGAACATAAGTAATAAGGGATAAAATATAATGACATTTAAAATATTTAAATGAGTAAATTATAAAGAAATGAAGATATACATCCAACCAGGTATCAGAAAACATCAAAACACAAGGAGTTCGTCTGGGTCGGTGTGTCAGTGATCAGTGTGTTTGGACCCCGACTGACGGAGTCATAGTTAGGCAGGACGAACACACGCTGTAGATCAGTTCTCATAATTCCTAACACCTCAGCGGTTCTTCATTCCCTCTTCATTTGCTTGCTTTTTGTCTGGGTGGCACCTTCTTTATCACATCCATTTCCAGTCTCCTTGATCACAACAATATACAATAGAAAAACAAAGTTGTACCTAGGTGTGTCAACAGGTATGCCGTTTTTCTTGCTCCAAGTTGCATCTAATGTACTCTTTTCATAACAGTTTGTCGCTCTAAGAGAGCCCTCTCTCTGACTTTGCTGGTGTGTCAAATCCTTGATTTTGCTACCACCCTTGACCTGGAAGTTCCACTGAACCTTTTTTCCCAAAGAAGCTGGATGATACCAATCTCTCATTTGTCATCTCTCTTGTTACTAATGGAAAGCTTGTTAACTGTCATCCTTTCATGGGTACTTTTGCTTTTTTTCCCCTGGTCGTTTCATCTTTGTCTTCGATATTCTACAGTTTTGCTCAGCTGGGTTTACAAACCTATGTGGTTTTATCTATCCTACCCAAGGCTTGGTTTCTTCCATCATTAGGGAAGTCATGTCTTTCTTCTTTCTTAGTCTTTTTCTTTTAGAATGTTATATCTCCCTTACTTTCTGTCTTCTCATTTTAGGAACTCCCACTAAATATATGTTTGAAATTGCTCCAATGGTACTGTATGTTTTAAGACAGAGGTGCCCCCTTATTTGGAGAGGAGATTCCTCATTTTCTCCTTTGGGTTTATTTCCTGTGTTACTTTTGCTCTATCCTTTGCAACCCCTTTAACTCCTCCTTTTTGTGTTGTTTAAGATATTAGGGTAGGTCATGATGTTAGTTTCTGTCTCAAAAATATGGTATGGTTTGCAGACATGGATGGGACTACCATGCAGAACACATAATTAAACATAGTGACAATTTTAATCAGGCAAATATTTCTATAGCTGTATAGTTATTGAAAAATGTATTCCTTGTGTCAACCCATCTCTTGTTTATGCCACTTAGGAATCTAATGTAGCTTCTATTTCTTGACAGAAAGAAACATTCATTCCACTCTTGTGGCGTTGGGTCCTCACCAAGTGTGAGAACCTATGGTTGTAGATGGTTCTGGGGTGCGACTTGTTGCCCAGAACCACCTAGAGAGGGTGACAAAGGCCAGAACAAAGTTTATAGTGTGAGTGGCTATAGGTAGACTCTCCTGAGAAATAACTTCTTGGGTGCATATTGTGAGGAGGCAGTACTGGTGGGGGGGGTGGCAAGTGACGATATGACGTCTTCTCCATCCTCCTTGAATAATAACTAGGTCCCTGAGGCCTGCATCCTCCTGCTTTCTCCCTTTCTCCCCTTCAGAAGGTGTATAAGGAAACGCCGACAGACAGCATATTGCTAAAGGAGGCAGACTCCAGACTCCCTTTCAGGCAGAGAGAAAGAAGAGCTCCTTGGGGGCCCAAACTGCAAACAGCCACAGAAGGCTTTCAGGTCCTCCTTAAGGACCCATCTTTAGACTTAACGACTGTCCTTGACTTCGGAGGTTGTCTCTCCGCAATACTCTAGGTTTCTTTCTTTCCTTCCTTTCTTCCTTTCTTTCTTTCTTTCTTTCTTTCTTTCTTTCTTTCTTTCTTTCTTTCTTTCTTTCTTCTTTCTTTCTTTCTTTCTTTCTTTCTTTCTTTCTTTCTTTCTTTCTTTCTTTCTTTTTTAGCTTTTATTTATTTATTTTAGAAAGAGGGGAAGGGAGGGAGAGAGAGGGAGAGAAACATCAATGTGTGGTTGCCTCTCGCGCACCCCTTACAGGGGACTTGGCCTGCAACCCAGGCATGTGCCCTGACTGGGAATCGAACCTGCGACCCTTTGGTTTACAGGCCAGCACTCAATCCACTGAGCTGCACCAGCCAGGAGAAGCACTCTAGGTTTCTTATAGAGTTTTGGTTCAGATCTTAATACTGGTGATGGCTGGGTGATCTGAGTGGGACTTACTGGGGACAGCAGTTCCCAGAGAAGGAGCAGGGGCTCCACAGACACTTAGGGAGCCATGCCTCCTTGGGAGATCAGAATGAGTTATATTCAATGGTCCCCTTCAGGAGTGCCAACGTTCTGCTGCCACTTGCTCTCACTCTGGTGAGCACATCTCCCATGAGGTCACCCATGTTTCTGTCTGCATGGACACTCACCAGGTGGCCACTTCTCCCAGGCAATGCAGCATCTCTGGGAGTCTCCGTCCACTGTTCCCTTCTTTACCTCATCAGCAATGCCCTCACCCAACCTCTTCTCCTCCTCTGCAAACCCTTTGGGTGCCCCAAGACCTTGGAGCAAAAAAGTCAGACAATAATTGGCAGCTTCACTGTGCTTCCACTTTTTCAACATTTCCCCAAGGTCACATGGTGCAGGTCCCTCAGCCCGCTTGTGAGGACACACACAAAGTTACAATTCAACATTTAAAACAGGTTTGCTAGCAAAATCTATGATTAAAACATGGAGAACAAGCTCACTAAACTTATATGAACATAAAATATGCATATCAGTGTTCTAAAAAATGCTTTACTTACTGGGTTACAATGGTCCTGTGTTCATCCCCCAACCTCTGCAGTAGAGTGGAGCTGGCATCCATACCACTGTTCTAATTTACTCAAAGAAGCAGCAGATGTTCTGATGGCGTCAATACTATGGACAGTGTTGTCTACGACACAAAGGGGACATCTCTGTATTACGCAGGAGGACCTGGGTTAAAAGTGAGATTTTCAGGAGCTAGTGGTTATTTTTACCTGACCCAAATTAGAGGACGACAGCAATTTGGATTGACGTTGAAGAAGTGTGATTAAAAAGGTTTTTCTCTCTGTGCCTGTAATTGGCGATACCTGGACACCACTGTTTCTAGCTACGCATACAATGGTGTTTCCCATGACATTGTGGCCTAGCAAAAGGAAAAAAATGCTAGCAATTTGTCAACAGAGTTAGCCTTTGAGATTTCTACTTTTACAGACTGAAGCTCTGATTGGCACCTGAACTTTAGAAGGTTTATTTAATGCTACAGACCTTCAATGTTTTCAGGTTATCACTCAAGTCAGAATTTTCTGTGTGTTTTATTCAGTGACCTGTTATGTACCTCAGCTTAGCCCCCTAATCCCCTCACTTGTGAGGTTAGCTTCTCCCAGTGGGCTTCCAGAAATCCAGGCGTGTATGTGTGTGTGTGTGTGTGTTGCCTGGGTGGCTGGAGACGGGCTGGCCGAGGCAGTGCCTGTGTCTGATTCCTCTGGCAAAGGCGTTCTTACCCCATGCCTCCACCTGGCTGCTTGTCCATCCCTGCAGACTCAGGTCTGTCCATCGCCTGGAAGGTTGAGGTTCCAAGGACAAATGCTGAGGCACCTACTCCCTTAATGTTCTCTGTCTGCTATTGTGCCTCTGTTGCTCGATTGTCATATAGATTTCTAGGTTCTCTGATGACACTTACAGAATGCCTTGCTGCCTCTGAAATGGAAGGAAACAGCACAAATATGTCATTTAAATCAATGCTGCTCTGCCAGTATTTTAACAACCAGCCCATGACCTGGCAACCTGAGTGCGTGCCTGTCTGGAAGGAGGACATGCTGACCCAGGGATGGCTGTGATGCTTCCTTGGGGTCAAGGTGGGGACAAAGGCACAGGAAGAACTAGGACTGGGCTAGCAAGTAGAAAAATGGAGAGAAAAAAGAAACACAACCTTGTTTCATTCTTTCCGTTCCAAGTTGGTGGTTTAGGCAGCCAACTTGCCACCTGCCGTCATACTCGCCTACAGAAGAAACAGCCTCAAAAATTACCTCAGAAAGTGACGTAGGAGGAAAGACCTTGAAAACTAGTGAGCAAGTGACTGCGTACACATAAGGACATTATGAGAAATGGGGTGGATTAATGTGCACCTCAGACCTACCTCGCTTCTAACATTTTTCACAGCCCTCTTCTCACTCTCACTCTCCCCTCTCTGCTCAGCTGATAGAGAAGGAATCTGAGATGGTGGGGCCACATGGTAACAAGAACCAGATCCCCAAGTCATCACTAAAAATAGCGGAGTCTTTGGTGGAGGCAAAGCGGGGTTCATAGCAGACATGTTTGGGTTGGTTAGAGTTGGCTGACCTCCACCATCTTTCCAGGAATGGGCTCTGAGCAGACTGGCCAGGGGTAGACTACTTAGTAGGCCTCACATGCTACAAACACAGGGGGTGTTTCAGGTGCATGCGTGTCACTGGCTCGAGTGGAAGATTTGACTGATGACATGTACTGCCCATAGAAATAATAAATAGTGGCGGCTCTATAGAATGCAGAGGAAAGAGAAAGACGAATGGTATATCTCTGACATCCTTAAGGATTCACGTGCCTGAGTGACTATGGCTGACCACCTGGGCATGTAGGAAGTGGTGGCTTTTGCGCACTACATTTTTTGGCTGGTGAGATGAAATTGAGATAAGCCCTCTGCACGCGGATGCAAAGAGAGACCATGGCAAGGGTCCCGAGAATGGAAACCAGCTTGCCCAAGTATAGCAGTCAGCTGAGGCCTCGGGAGCATCTGAATTACAAGAGACCCTCATTAATATTCATTTAGAAGAATGAGAGAGGGGTATAGCCAATGCACCCCTGAGATCTGTATGAGAGAAGTATGAGGCAGACTCAGGCCTGGGGTGTGGGAATTGAAGGTTAGTGTGGCCCTACCCTCTGGGAGCTGTCTGTGACAATCAAGGGTCTGGAGTGATGATAGGCGGGCTCCACATCTGCAGGTGCAGGGTCCCCCAAATGACTCGGGCCATTGCAGGAGGCTCCACCCACCGTTCTCCTCTTCCTGTGGAACCAGTGGGCACCGGCAGGAGAGCTGGGGCCAGGCAGGCAGACAACCTCCAAAAACCTACCGTCTGTATGGTAGGGTTAAGGTAAAGATGCAGAGCAATACACCTGGGTTTCTGCTCCTTGGGACAGGGTCAGAGACCCAGGTTGAGAAACCACGAAAAAAATAATGGGTCTCTGATTTCTAGGCAGTAATGAAACTCTAGGATGCAAGGAAGCAGATATATCCACGTCTGTTATGGCTGTAGGGAGGGTGGAATTTTCCTCTAAAATTGCTGGCCTGGTGAGCACCTGTTCGATTCCATGGGGGAAACTAGGGATGGCTCGCTGTACTTGGGAAGTGAGGGGTGACGGATCACAGAAGAAGAAATAAACCACATGCATGTCTGAGCTTGTACGACAGGTTGGTTTTCCTCTCAGGTGGAGGCAACGGATGCTGAACATTCAGGGCATAGAATTTTGGGACTATGATGATTAAACAGGCAGAGGTGCTGTGGCTGTTTTGGGACCAAGGACAGTAGATCCCCATTCCTTGGTCACAGAAGGTCTATTCGAGTTGTTCTCCCAAGACTAAAGGATTAGAACCAGGCTGACAAATGTGAGGAAGTGAGAAAATAAAGGGTGAGACAAAGAAGGGGTGAGAAACAGCTCCTTCAGTGGGCTCACATGCATAGCTTTTTGGGTGGAAGGCCAGAACCACATCCGCAGTTGATTGGATTTGGTGTGTCGTAGACACTGTCACTCACCGAGCAGCCCCAAAGGGTTTCCAAATGGCTCAAATAAATAATTTGTGTATATTTTTCCCACCTATTTCTCAGTCAACAGACATGTAAGATAAAGGCTTGTCAGAGTCTTTATACAAAAAGAGACTTTAAAAAAATTTTCCTAAAATAGTGAGGGAATATAAATACAACAATATAACATCTACTGTTTTCTTCCCATTCCTGGGATTAAAAACAAGTTTTAATAGTAAGGAAGTAAAAAGAAAAAATAAAACAATATCTACTGTTTTTGCCCCATTCAGGGGATTAAAAACAAATGATTTCTTTTCCTAAATACATGGTGGGGGAGAAACCTCCTCCTAAAAATTAGGTAGAGCATTTTAAACCATATCATCCTCCCTACTTGGAAATGCACGGCTGTAGTAGATAGCGGTGTGAAACTGGTTTGTAGAAACGAATGTTACTTTCACTGAGGCTTTGAGAAAAATGAGTTTGATCCCAGGGGAAACTCTCTGAGGAGTAATGCAAGAGAGTACTATTAGCAAGTAGGCCAACGTGAACTCGAAACATGGACCAGCACAAAGGTGTTTGCCTGGTGTCAGTGCACAGGAAATCGAACATTGTTATTGGGCTTCCATTTGTGAAAGAATATCGCAGCTTGGCATGCCGGCAATTGCCCATAATGCACAATGGGGTGAAAGCTTAAAGAAATTAGGTACAAAAGACCTGATTCTTTACTGATCAGGACAGCTTAGGACATGCAGCTCTTGTCTCATCAGTGGTAGAAATAGAGGTTAAAATCAGAATCGGCAACAAATTTATGTTTTGTGTAACAAGCCAAGTGCATAGTTGAGTAGTTATGTGAAGAACTCACAATTTACCTACCCACAGATTGAGCTGTTTACTCAGGGTCATTGTCCTCATCCCCGTCAACGTCGCCGTGGCTTCCATGGACTCGGTGTCTACCATTTTTGGAAGTATGTCGGGAACTTTTCCATCCATGATGTCATTAATCTTAACTCTGGTAGACAAAAGTATTACCGATGCTCATCAGTACCTGTTTTTCACCTTTTTTCTCCATTGGCACACAGAAAGCAGCACTTCCTAGTGTCCCCGCTTCCCCGCTCCCCCGCCCCCTGCTGGGTGTGGCGCGTATTTAGTTCTAGCTTCACACACACACGGAAGGGAAGCGGTGTGAGCCGCTGTCAGGCCAAAGCACCCGGGTGTCAGTGGAGATCCTCCCTGCAATCCCGTTACGGGAATCTAGGAGGAGGCTCTGTGCTGAGTCGGTGGAGTCAAAGTAATTAGGCAGCTTGGGTCCCTGAGATGCCTTTGGTCCCACAGAGGACTTTGCATGAGTAGGAAGTAAAGTTTTATTGTTTTAAGCCACGGTGTGCCATGGTGTATTATCATAGCATCACCTAGCCTCTCCTCTTTCTGCAAATTGTATCTCCTTGTTACTTACGTGAGAAAACGAAGGCCCGGGGAAATCGGAAACCTTACTCTGTATTGCATATCAGGTTGCTGAGCTGGAGCCCAAACCTGTTTGGTCTTCAAAACCTGACGAGAGTAAAATAGATTGGGTAACCTGACCAGCTAACCGGGTCTCCTAGAGTGACAGCTTCGCAGAGGAATTGTGTCTGAGAGACGTTAAGCAGAAAGTCTTTGGGTCTAAATGAAACACTTTTTGAAGAAGAAGAGACCCTCTTACGGTGACATATAAAGTCACCGACGCAGACGGCTTGGCGACCTTCTTTCTGAGAGTGACTCGGCCTGCTAGGCACCTGTATCTGTGTCCGTACTTTGGTTCTTTTTTCTCCTGACCGATTCAGGCCTTTAAGAAGATCGCTGCTGCTGGAATGGAGAGTAGAACAAAATGAACAACAGCCGCAGAGACCCTTCGCTTTGGCCCGACACAGGCACCGGCTCCTGCTGTCGCGTTGCACTTGAAGACAGGAAGAACCACCGCCGTATTACCTGTGACGGGACACTTGGCCTGGGATGGGCGCACTGCCCGTGCCCCCCAGCACGAACGCGGCTCTGAAAGCAGGCCTCGGTCTCCAGGACAGGGTCACTGGTGTGTTCTTCTACATCCTGATTAGTGCTTTAGAATCTCCATGTGGTGCATCCTGGGAATAGAGCGGCGTTCATTTTGTTAAATACTGTGGATGCGGTGATGGCCAATGGCAGGTCAGAGCACCCAGCTAGCCAGTCGACGGGAAGACTACCTGGGACAAAATAATACAAACGCCCTTCAAATAGAGCCTCGGTCCTTTAGCACTTAGTGAGGGTGATTTCCTTATCGTGACATAATGTGTTTTCCATTTCCTCTCTTTTAAGAGTAGCCAGCAGAGCTTGCAGCCAATCTTTCTTAAAGACAAGCTGCCATTGTGAGATAGGCTGAGGGCAGGGTCTTTTTATCACGAGGTTGCCAATTCCTTGGCAGGAAGGGTCTGGCCTTGTTCATCTTTGCATCGTCTTTGGCACACAGTAGGTCCTTGTTCACACTGGGTAAGAGAATGAAGAATGAACAGCGTCTGAGTTCACTCAGGCTCCGATCGCAAAGTAAGGTCCTTGACACCATTTCTTTTCTGGTGTTTAAGTGTGAATTCTTCTCTACAGAATAGCAAGGAGAATCAATAATTGGAGTATTATAAGGCGGAATATAAAAGCACTGAGGTCAGTGGGTAGCTTCGAGGGGAGCACGAGTGTTCTTACCTCGAACACTTTTACCATGAGCTTCTGCTTCAGAGAAGCTGGTCTTCGGGCCAGAACGGAGCGGTGCCGGAGCCCCTCTCTCTGTCCTCTCTGGTGGCTCTGGGTCGCTAAGCCTGCCTGAGTGAAGTCATCTGAGCGCCTTCCGGGAAATGTTACACAGGCAATGTGTTTCCACACCAGGTTTCCTAAGGATTCTGAGGAGCAGGCTTTTTATACTTTTTTAACAGTAAAATTTAATTAAATTGAATGTACCTCAGGGAAGAATAATGTATGCAAACTTATCACAAAATCAAGCACTGTGGTGAGAGAAAGTGAGAGCTTAATGTGGATGAGCTCCAAACTATTTGGCTTAAGCAACAAAATCAACCTTTTCTGTATTTTCCCTTGAAAGTTGGTGTTGGTTCTTTAATAATAGTAATCTTCCAGCGTATTTCTCCAACCAGCCTGCCTGCGACAGCCCTTGGTTCTCAGCACACACTATGATACAATCAGGCCACCACAGCTGCTCCTTCTTTCAGTGCTGCTGCAGAATCACGTGGGAAATCTGTGAAACTAACTCAAAAGCTCATGGAGCTGTTCAGAAATAGCGACTGAAAGTGGGAGGCTGGAAAAACACCTTGTCATAGCCCATTAGCAACTCCACTCTGCTATTTAAGAAATTATTTTTCAAACGTTTCTTTTTGGCACGTGACTTAAAAAATCCCGACTTGTTTGTTCTTGAAGAACAATGGGAACATTTATCATGGAATGTTAAGTCAGATGTACAGGCAAATACTAATATTTCCACTGGAGCAAATTATACAGCGTGAGTTAACATTAGCCTGTGCGTTTTTCTCAGAAGAAGTAGTATTTCTGAGATTACTTGTATTTTATTGAGCACAGAGGACATTAATGTAAATAGAATTTAATGGTATAATTTTATTTATCTTTGATGAGCAAGATTCTGTACTTAATGATTGGCCAGTACATCATTAAATTGTCTATTAGTTGTTCTATTTTTCCCCCCTTTTCTTTATTGTTTTATAAATATTTATAAAAATTTATTCACAAATCTTGCCTCTCTCCAACCTCCTCTAATCCTAGTGTCTTCCTTGACCACTGATCTCTCTTTCCAGAAAGATCCTTTGATTTACTTCCCTCAATAATGGTGTTAACTTCACATCCAGACACTCTACTCCCCTTTGTGATGCCAGCAATTTTACTTTTTTTTTTTTTTCAACTCCTTGTTAAGGAAACAACAGGCTTTCTTTATTTTTCCTCCCCGTTTTCCAGGAAGCAAAAGAAGGCACCTGATACTTGTTACTGTGAGTCTACTAATACACTCTGCGCCTTGTAGCGAGAACTTTTATGTCCCAGAATGCTGTGGGACATTTTAGAGTGTAGCGGAGCCCGGGCTGTCTTTACTCCTGTAGGACGAGTCTAACCAAGGAGGCCCTGATGCCCTCCTGTACTGGCCGAAACACTGGGCAGGCTCTTCCTGATTCTAGGTCCCTGACCTCCCTTAACGGAGACCCTTTACTTAGAAAGCTTGCAAATGTAAATTTTTTCTCTACCCTTTTGAGGTGTAAATCCTGTAAAAACCTCTTGCTCGTTTTACAACCCAGGGCTGTCTTTCTCAAGCACCTGGAGCCAACCATTGAAAAAGCCGTCTCCAAGGAAGATTGTGCCCTTATTTCCTAGTTTCTGTGGGACGGTAGAACCCTACATTGTGCCAAGTTATAAAAACAATTTCTTGTCGTGAGATAGGAGAAAAGCTATTGTTCCCTTGGGAAAGGCCAGTTAGCAAACACAGATGCTCTAAAATTCCCTGACCTCATTTTTAACACCCTCGGCCCCCTGTTTCTGCAGTTAAGGAGTGAGTTCTGGTCTCTTTTGCCTGTTGCCATAACCTTGAATAAAGTCTTCTCTGCCTGTTTAACTGTGTCTGATGCAATTTTTGCTTTTATAGTGGTATGAAAATATTTGCCCTTTTTTCTCACACACCTTTTTACACAACACAAATTGCGAAATTGGCCGGTTGCTTTAGGCTTTCCACAGGCCTTCAAACCAGAAATGAGTCCTGAGGTAGCCAAGGACCACTTCTGCGGTCATACGCTAAAGCCCACAAATCTGATTCCTTCACTAAAACAAAGCAAAAGGAAATTCACAGGATTGTATTTTTAATCTATGTTTGCATAACAACTAGTTTCATTCTCCACGGTGCCTAATTTATTCCCTATAGTAATTTTCTCAGGCTCTCAGGTCTGGCTCACTTCAATAAATCAAATGCTTATAAACAAACCGTGGAACTCTTATAGAATTAGTATCAAAATGCTAACTGTGGTCCTTCTATAGGGCCCTACTTTGTAGGCAAATGAGAGAACTAGACTCAAAGTCCTGGATCCTGACCCTAACAATCTATATAGCTTAAGTAAAGTAACCCCGCCCCTAATGGCCCCAGTCTAGCAGTGATTAGACACCCACTGAGCACCCCTGCTGAGCACCCCTGTTCCGATAGGCCCTTTACATAATCTTCCCCAGTGTTTACAACATTCAAGGAAGTAATGCGCTGCTGTGTCTGCTTTACAGACAAGGAGAGGCAGAGAGGTTACACGCCATCCTCCCAGTTTCGCAAGTAATAAGTCAGCAGAGCTGTAGTTTAAAATTTATTCTGATTGGCTTCAGAATTAGTGAATCTGGTATGCCTTCTGCTACCTCACTCTCTGTAAAGTAGGAAGATTGATAACTGATGCAGAAGTTACATTGGGGGCTTGGAATTCTGTGGCCTTGACCTTAGAGAGGTCACCCTCGTAGTCAGTGTCTTCGACCCAAAGAAGCGTGTATAACCCAGACCCTCCTAGGGGGTCGTTTCAAACAGTTCTCTTCACTGAGAGGTTGAGCAGCTCTTTTCCCCACTGAGACCCAATTTTGGATAGTTTTCACAAGAGTGTGTAAGGCATCAAAGTGGCACAAGCCAGCACAGGTTTGGCTGGAGGGCGGCTCTCGGTCCCTCGGGTGAGTGGGTTCAGCCCTTCTCTCTGGGCCGCCATGCACTGATTTCCCTCTAAACCCAGAAAAGTAGTGACCAAGCGATATTTACAGCCCAGCCCTCCTGGAGAGGCTTAGAGGGTGTAGCCACTGAAGCCACGCGCGGCGTCAGGGCTCCGGTCTCATCCTGGCTCGTCTGCTCCTCTTTTCTTTGCCTTTTGATAGATAAGCAATATCATTTCCCTAAGATTTTGTTTTGTTTCTTAAAGAGTGGTGAGTATAATATCCATCTAACGGAGATTTTCCTAAGAATTTGGTAGAGGAAAAATTCAGCAAGCCTTGAGTTTTCCGGACTGAATGTATTATGTAAAGTAATTACTTAGTCTGAATAGCCAGGGGGCATTTTATTCTAGTCAGGGGGGCTTTGCTATTTGTTCTGTACAAATACAGCGGCTTAGGAGAACCTCCACCGTCGCCTTCTCTAAGGCCCTTATATTACAGAGCAGGAGAATGCTTGACTTTCTGATACTATAAAACTGAGGTTAGGCTTTGTGTCCCTTTGTCTCATCATCAGGCTTCTCTCCCACCCCCAGGCTGTGAAACTTTGCCCCTCACCTCCGCCCTTGAGCATTGGATGACAGGATAGCCCCTCAGTACATCCCCCAGAGTCAGCTGACTTCAAGGAAATAAATTCCCTGATCATATCTCAATACCGACCCCTTTCCCCTTCCCCACCAGTTCTTTCTAACTCGTTTACTTCTTTTTTCAAATTGAATTTATTCAGGTGACACTGGTTAATAAAATAATATAGGTTTCAGGTGTACAATTCTGTAATAAATACATCATCTGCGTATTGTATTTATATAATTTATACAATTTGTGTGTTCACCTCCCCAAGTCAAGTCTCCTTCCATTCCATTTTTCCCCCTTTTATCCCTTTCTACCTCCCCCATCGAACTTCCCTCTGGTAATCGCCACGCTGTTGTCTGTGTCCATGAGTCCTTCTTTTTTTAAAAGTCCTTTCCTGCCTGGCAGATCTTAGAGTGAGGGTGCTCTTCCTAGTGTGACACTTGCCCTCCCCTTACTTGACTATGTTCCCCCTCCTCTGTTGGGACAGCCCCCACCCCTAATGCAATGTCCTCCCTTCTGTTATTGCAATAGTGTTTTCATATAAAGTCTCTCCTTACCTCAGTCCAAATTTATTTTTATGTGATGTGGCCCTTCAACACTTACTGCCTACAGTATCCCAGACACCATGAACCCATCACGTCTACGTGGCTCACTGTAAACTTGCTGTCTATGCATTATTGGCTGCCTTTCACCAGTGTAGTGTTTATTTCCCTGAATATAAAATAAAACCACTGGATAGAGACCCTGCTTTGTGTATATATTTTTAATATCTTCCTTCAGGTATAGGACTATACTTTAACGAGACAAGGTCTTAATGAATATGTTGTTTCGCAATTGGTTTATTTGCTTTTCTTTACATGATTAATTCATTGATTGGCAAGTGCGGTGCATATTTAATGGTTATCACTTTTGTGCAAATGTAGAAAAAATGAATCACAGGTCGTGATCTTCCAGAATGGGTGGGTTTGCTGAGGAACGAAGGATTTTTTGTCATACCATTAACAGTTAAGTGACAAAAGGGAGTAAGTGTGATAGCTCCAGCAGAACACAGAGAAAGATGTAGCCTTCTGTGAGAAAAGAATTCCTGGAAGAGAAACTAAGAATGAGACTCGAGGGAACCAGAGGCCTTGTAAGCAGGCGGAATGACCGAGTAATGGCTGGAGCTGGTCTGGCTGGCGGGAAGCCATTTTGGAAGTGGTCGGATAGGAGTTCTGAGATCGGAGGAGGGCTTGATTTTTCACTTAGCACCTTGTAAACTCATTTACTGAGTCACCGAAATTTGTCATAATCATATCCAATTAATTACATCTTGAGTTTTACTGAGCGAAACATTAGAGGGACTAAAAAGGTAAAATGGATAAAGGTGCCTTTTACGGAACAAGATACTGTAAGAACTGCTAGTTCAGTTGTTACAGACTTACTGTCTTATTGTCACAAAAGTCAGCAACAATGCTTCTTCACATTTCTCTTTTAATTGGAAATCGCTCACAGTGAATGGCTGGGGGAAGCTCCTCCCCTAGAGTGTTTCCCGGGTCGCTTCCTCTGCGTCTCCTCCTGCCCTGGGGAGGCGGCTTTTCCTGAACCTGTTTGACTAGAGGCAAGAAACTGAACATCTGGATTCTTCTACCACCAAGGCTGATCCACTCCTCAAATCTTCTTTCACCTAAGGCTGTTTTTTATCTCTCATTACCGTCTTGGGACACACTTTTGCTGCTCCTCTTGGTCCCCCACGCAGCCTGCCAGACAGACACCACAACTGACAGTGACCGGCCTGGCCCGCGCGTAGGAAATGAACTAAAATATGCAGAGAAAGAGCAGTCCCCATAACGAAACATTACATTAAAAAAAGAAGATTTGGGTCTTAAGTACTTTTATGTGTCCCCTCCCCCGTTTTTTGGGAAGCAGTTGTATCTAATTATTTTTCCTTCGGAATAGGTTTACGATCATTAGAGATGCCACCTTCCTACAAAGAGGTTGGGGGGTGGGGTGAGTAATGCGAGCAGAGCTGTTCAAGGCCCCGACTTGATGTGAAGCATAATTAGCAGAGAAACAAACCCATTGGGGTGGGATGTTTCGCGGAGCACACGCTCCTCCTCGGTCTCTCCTCTAAGACGGCTTTGATTTTCTTGTTAGTTTAAAGACATTCTAAAGTCAGAGTGATAGTTAAATTTAGAGAAACACTCTGCTTACCTGACACACCAAATCTTCCTATTAACCATGAAAGCTGGTTCAGATGAATGATCTCGCAGCCCGACGCACATGTACACAGTGATGAATTAAAAGTGCACTTGGAGAGAGATTCCTGCTGAACACGTCGGGTGCTGGGATGGTTGAGAATCATGTCTGTGTCAGCACTGACACTCCTGGTGCATCGACGAGATGTTCGGAGGGCCCTTCAGATGCTCAAGGAGCCAACATACAGTTTCGCTTTATTTAGTCCTGTGCAGGGAAGCTGTAGCCCTCCTAGCGCAGATCCTTGAGACTCAGGCACGGATGATAGTTGTTTAGTCATCACGGTTTATTTCCAGCAGAAATGTTGGTAGTTTTGCTAAAAATACCCGTCTTCTTAATTTTAACTGGTTTTGCCAGTTGCCAGTTAAACCAGATTGCACGTGAAAATGAATATCATCAACACACTTAAATATTTCTGTGCACGATACAAAGCAGACTGTAGATGATTATAGACGACTGGAAAATGCTTTTCCACAGAAATTGCTCAGAGGGTGTAAGGCTTTAAAATCACTCATAGACGTGTGCTCAAAATTTTAGCAAATTAAAAACTTATTTTTAACTTTAGAAATATATTATATTTAGGGCAGTGAAACTACTCTGAATGATACTGCAGATACATATGCCATTATACATTTGTCAAAACTTATGCTGTTGAGTCCACCGCACCCTGTGGACTCCCAGTGATCATGATGTCAGTGTAGGCCCATCAATTATACCAAACAAAAGGGAGAGCAATATTCTCTAAGGCAGTGATCCATCTATTCCCCTGCATTTCAAATATGGAACATGTAACACGTTGTACAGAAGATAATTTCGAGTAGCGGTGTGTGATAATTTTAAACACTCCCAATTACTAACCATTCACCATGACACTGCTTGTCACTCAATCTCTGTCTCCCAAGCAGCGGCTCCGGTTTATCCTTTCTTTACTTTTCACCTGGTTTGTCATGATAACCCAGCAGGCCCCTCTCCTTCCACTGGGTCCTTCATCATGAACTTAGAATTGTCTCTCTGAAAATGGTTCTAATAACGCACTTCCTTTTTAGAGAGCTTAAAGGTTCACAGATGGTGGAAACAAGTCAGACCACTCAGCCATGCAGAGACCTCCTACACCACAGTCGCTCCCAGAACGTCCCATCTTTTGGTCATACGCTGCCCCTTGCTCTGCTAGAAAATTCACACACGAGCCACAATGCGATTTCGGGTGTTCCAGCCCCCCCGCCAGCTCTGCCCTTGGGCTCACCCAGTTCCTTTCTCCAGAATGCTCTTTTCTTTTACATTCCTACATATTAATGTCTTATTACGCAGAGTCCCTGTAAATGATACTTGTTCCAAAAAGACTCATCAGGTGTCTCCCTTGCCCCAGTTTCCCAGCCCATATACACAGTCACACACACACTCACATGCATGCAAGGTTGGCCTTAAAGTTGTCCTTCTCCAGGGACGACATTCACGATATCCCTCGGCAGATCATGGCTACCCATTGGTCGGGGCCATCAGGCTACGAGCATCCAGTATGTTGTGATGGATGGTCAGCTGCCATAATCTTTAGCATCTCTCAGTTGGTTTTCCCCCGTCTTTTTGGGAGAGTTCACTGATCTCTTTTTGACTAACTGCCCCTCCGTGGCCCTATAACACCTGTGTGTGTCTCTATCACAGAGCTAATCACATTCTGCTATGATTTCCATGCTCCGCCAGGTAGCATGTCTGGCATGTGTAGACATTCAGTAAAATCTTGCAGGTGAACTGACTGAATTAAAAAAAAAAATGAATGGAGGCCAAAGGCCACCTTTAATCATCTTCCCAAAACCGTTTATATTAATTGCATCTATTGAGTGCTCAAAAAACATTTGTGGAATTGAATGGGGGCCCTCGCTTTCCGACAAAATCTTAAAATTGAGTATTTAATGTTGGTAATGACGATGATAATGATGATGATGACGGTACTATCAAATGATTATACTATAGCATTCAATGTACGTGGCATGGTCTTAAGTGCTTTACATGTACTTATTTAATCCTCACTTTACCCTGTACGTTAGTTCCGTTACTTTTCCTGATTTGAAGGGGAGAATGGGAGCACAGAGAAATTAAGTAACTTGTCTAAATCCAGGCACTTTGTCTGTGGCCTGGCCAGGCTTCTCTTCCAGACAGTCGGACTCCAAATCCACTGCTCTCTTGCTCTGAATATATGTTTGAGGAAAGCACATTTTTTGTGCTAATGAACCCGTGATTTATACACGTTGTTTCCTCTTCCCAACCACCTGTTCTTTTCATTAACTGCTGATACTCTGGTTCTGCCCATTTCTCCATGGAACATTTTCAATCAAAGGCTTGTAAATAAATCTTAGCATTGACACCCATCACTGAAATCCTCTAAGACCCAAAATTGCTGCATACACCATATTAACTATTTCTTTTCTGCCTTCTCTGTAGTAACACTTTCCTTCCTCCATATCTGTCTTCCCCTCATGGTTTCCCAGATGAAGATAACTTGTAAAATCACCTGCCTGGGCCACTCGGCTTCTCGGTGGCTTCTGTATTACTTAGGTGTCTCCTGCCACACATACCCCAATATCTTTTCCTCTCATCCCAACTTCTCAATCACATTTCTGTCTCAAGTCTTCAGAATTGATGTTGGCTTTCCTTTCACAATTTAAAAAAAAAAGCACCTGAGGATGAGTATGACTCCCATCCTAAATCATATTCTCAACTTTGGGTCTGTAGGATTATAATAGTAACATGTCTGTCCAGCCCAGCATCCCCATTCATGCGGTGGATTCATGTCTCACTGTTGCTTAATGGGTGCCTCGCCTGGCTTTGATCATGCTTGAGAACCTGTTTTATGCCTGTTCTGGTAAGAGATAGGTTAGCAAGAGGATCCCTGTTTTCAGCCTAAGGATCCCTCTTTCAACCCCCAGCTCATGAAAGTAACCAAGGAAGCAACACCTTATCAAGCCTCTTGGAGGCCATCCAGTGATGCAACCTCCTTGTAACCGTCTGCTACCTGGTGTACTGGGATGGTTATTATTAGTGACCCAAGTGTGTGTGTGTGTGTGTGTGTGTGTGTGTGTTTCTGCATTTCTATCCCCATCTCCTCTCAACATCCATAAGTAACGAGAGGGCACATCTCTCTCACGGATTACTCTCTTCTCGGAATTGGAGTGTCACGGAGAGTGCCCAGAACATGCAGAGGATGAGAAATCTTGGGTCCTGCTAACTAAATAAATTTAGGGAGGAAGGAGATTGAATCAGTTTCACCTGCTGAGCTCTCTGAGGTTGAACTAGGTTAGTCCAGTTGAAATGATGCTTTACTTCTTCTTCTGGGTTGTTCGTTTACAGAGTTTCTATCAGTGACATCCAGTGTCACTGCTGGGTACTAATGCAAATTGTCAGATTAAAATCAAATGGCAGTGTCTGTCTCATTGTTTTGCAGCTGAACAACCCAAGTCACGTGCATTGGAGGCAGTTGGACTTTATAGAGATTTCAATAGAAAAGGTGATTCTTCAGAAGAATAACCTTTCCAAGTGTTCTGAGGTACTTGGGCGGCACAGAGAAAGCCTGACTATTCATCATTTTGGCTCATTTGACCCAAATGAGAAGAGTGGAAAAGACATGTATTCTTGGACTGTGACACCACCACCTGCCACCTATCACCTCTCACCTCCAGGTTGGGATCTTGAACTGCTCTCTGCCATACACTGAAAAAGAAATCAGTGAACTTCTATTGTAAAGAGTTATTTTAGTTAGAGCTCCACCACCCCAGTCTCTGACGGGGCGTTCAGCCGAATGGCAGCCCGTCTGGCTGGTTGACCGGGAAACACTGAAGTAAAAGTCCTGGTCAGCATTGCCCTCAAGTCATTGGGGTGCAGGACTTAGGGGAGAACTTTGAATATATGATTTATTTTCTGTCTGAGTGGTGGGGTAGTGCTTCTTATCCCATTCTAGACTTACACCCAGAGCTGCATGCACAGGTATGTCCCTACCAATTTTTAAAATATTAAAAACCTTCTGTAGCAGCTGATAAATAATCATTGTACTCAGCCCTCTGAACAACCTCCCTCCAATCAGAAACTGTCCCTCAGGACTCCAGGACTTTTCCCACAATTCAGCAAATAAAGAAAATAACCTGGACACAGCAGCACCCTTCCGAGCTCCGAGCAGGCCTGAAGGCCTGCGCCTTTCTGTTAAAGACTTTAAATATGGCCCCTGCAACGACAAATGGAGAACTTGAGTAACTTTCACACAGCATCAGTTTCAGGAATACCCTTGTTTTATAGGGTGCTTTGGATCTTCTACAAAACTGCAGGGGAAGATAGTATCTTAGGAGCCAATTGTCTCTCATTATAGGATTCATGTGTTAATTTCTTAATTTCTTTGGAAGGGCCTTTTTCTGGGATGTAATTTGCTTCTCAAAAAAAAAAAATCTCTTTTCTTTTAATTGGGCAAAAGGAATACATTGCGATATAGTTCTCTTTTTGCTCTGCCTTTGGGGAATTCCGGAATTAAAATTAATGTTCAGCTGAACCATAAAATTATATGAGTTACTTGGTACATCTTCCTTTCCTCCGAAATGAACGATTTACTGATTTAAAAATTTTATTTATTTTAATATGACTTCAGTTAGAAGCTGCATCAAGACAATTGAGGGGGGTGGCGTAGGTGGTAAACAAACAAACAAAACCTAAATGAATCTGCTCTGCGATCTACCGCGCTGCATGTTTTGGTCCCGTGGGCTGCAGGGAGTTCACTGCCTTGAGCGTAAAGCTCTGGACTAGCCCAAGCTTACACGGCTCCACTTCTGAACTCTGAGCTAAGTGCTCTCTTCTCATGAAAGCTAAAATAAATACCAAAAACATTTAATTGTCCATGTTCTCTTCTCAATAGCCCTCCTCTGAGAATTACGTACCCCTAGAGTTGACCTAGCTAGAAATGGTGAAAGGAAACTTCAAGTTATTCATTATAGTATTATTATATTTTCGCCTTATGCATTGAATTACTCTATTCATGTGGATCCAACTCTTGGTATTTACTTAGTTCATGGACAATTATAATATTTTAATTGCTTCGCTTTCTTACCTTCCTTGTAGCCATTTCACATAAGCATGTCTATTTTGTAGAATTAATGAAGGCAGAAAGAGGTTAAATTCAAAGTAGTCATTTTTGCTAAAGGTGATTTATAACTAGTCTAAGAAAAAAATGGTGTAAAATGTTACATATTGAGAAGACCAATTAGAGTGAATACAGGTTTTAAAATTTCTGTGCATGTCATTTTTAAGAACATTCTTTTTATATGCCATGGACAATAGGCCAAAATGAAAACCATCCCTACTTTAATACTTTGTATTTATTTTCAATAGTCTGCGAATTCCATGAATTTAGAGACAATATGCTTTTAGTTTTTGTGATTTTTATTCTTTGTTCAAGACTTTCTCCATGATATTTCCTCAGGAAATATCCAATTTTATTTTATTATAAAGTATGCATTGTGTGCTTAGTTCAATGGGGAAAACTAAGTCCTTTTTCTTTTCCTCACAATTCCTGTGCATTTAAAATCTCTTATGTAAAGCTCCGCCATTATGCCCATCAAATGAATAATTATTATCATCCATCCGTCCTGTCTTTTCAGCTACCCAATCGATAACATATCACTTACTATATGCCAAACATGATTCCAAAAGAAGACATAGATAAATAAGACATTTTTCTTCCCATAAATTTGCTTACCTTCCACATTAGAAGATATATTTATAAGTAAACATCTTTCTATATAATGAAGTAAATGGAAAGAAGAGTTTTTAAAAGTGTTATGGGAAGAGAGAAGAGGGATTGAATGACTCTGTCCTCAGAAATTTAGGAAAATCTTCACAGAGGTGTTGATTTTTGTGCTGTAGTTCAAAGGATGAATGAGAGTTTCCCAGATAAAAGGAAAAAGAGCAGACAATGTGTTCCAGATTGGGGGAATACATTGTTTAACAATCTGGCTTGTTCAAGAAAGAAGAAATACTCAGGTGGAGGGGTGGTGGGTAAACTTGGGGAGACAGTGAAATGCTACCTCTCTGTACCTTCCGTACCATGTTGCCTCAGTCACTGTGGGCTGCAGCGACCAAGGCACCATAGACTGGGTACCCTGAACCACAGAAATTTATTTCTCACAGTTGTGGAAGCTGGAAGTCAGAGGCCAGGGGCCAGCCTAGCCAGGTGAGAGGTGAGTGTCTTCCCTGTGGCTTACAGATGGCTGCCTTCTAACTGTGTCCTCACTTGGTGGTGGAAGAAAGGAAGAAAGCTCTCCTTCTTGTCACGAGTGCTCGACTCTCATGACTTTATTACCCCCCAATTGCCCACATCTTCAAATGCTATCCCTTTGGGGGTTAGGATTTCAACATATGAATTTGGGGGTTGGGGATGAAAACAGTCCATACACAGGCCAAAGAACTTGGGTTCCAGCTGGTAGGTACAACAGCTAACAGAGGTGGTTGGCCAAGCATCTAAGTCACAACCATTGACTTGTGTCGATCTGCATGAACCAAGGAAAGGGTAGGGGTGAGGTCTCTGCCTCAGATTTTTTTGTAGCTCATTTAGCTCGATTGTGCTACTTCATGATGGAAAAAGCAAGCTGCCAAAATATGGGAATTTATAACTAATAAAATAGAAATAATGTTTTTAAACTGATGTGTGTGACTAAAAGGGTTTCTTTTTAAACAAGTGCAACTAATAATATTCATGACGAAACACGAAGAATGGTGTGCTCTTATTCAAAAATGATGGTAGCCATTTTTTTTTCATCATTTTAGATATGATGGAAACCTTGACCTCTGTATGCTATGCCACAAATTTAACTGGCACCTAAAAGTATTCATGCTAGGCTTAGGTGACATCTGCTGAGAAATCTAAATTACCCATTGACAAAGATCATTCAGATAGAAAGAGCTAAATCTATGTAGGAAAATTGAAAGGAACTGAATTGGGCAGCTGTAGGGGAGAGATGATAAATCATCCATTTATGTCAGAGGAAAGTGCCTGCTTCTGTAGTGTTGGTATGTCATGTGGTTCAGGTTTGAAATACAAAGCTAATAATTTTTCTTTATATATAGCCTGCGTCCATGATGGGCTCGAACTGCATTTATGTAATGGTTCCTCACAATATTTCAGTGGAATAAGGGATAACCTATGATTGTAATATATAGATCAGGTGATGGCAGTGATTGCTGGGAAAGTGCTAGAGAGGCTGCAGTGTCAGCTTGTTAGGGATTTGGTGCAACAAGCAGGTCAGACCAGAGCAGAAGTTTGCAGGGGGTGACTGAACTGTGAATGGGCTGCTTGAAGGCAGCCCTGCACGTGGCCCGGGAAACGGGGGCTGAGAATGCTGGGATGGTCCATGTTCCTGGCCTTTTTTTTGAAAGGAAGAAATGTCAGAGGCAAATTATCTGCTCCAAATTGGAAAATTGCTAATTTTCCTTACCCAGCATTTTGTCTAGTGGCCCCATTGTGTGACTTGTATTTGCAATATTAAATATTTTTATTTTATTTTATAGTAAGGGGTAATGCTAATTTAACCAAAATGTAAGTTATTAGCGTGACATTAGTATATTGCTAAATCGGTTTAAATAACGAAACGCAGGAAATTGGGAGAGTGTCTTATGATTTTAACTGAGATTCTATAGGAATTTCAATGTATTCAGACGTGAGGAGTAGCCTTGTAAATGAGCTCTCCAAAAGAAAAATAGGCAGAATTATCTTACAGCATTTGCATGAACAAAGTAATTAGCAGTAGATCAATTGTTAAAGAGATTAATAGATAATTAATCATTAACAGCTTGAGAATTATTTTCCTTCTCCCATAGCTCCTTGTGTCTATATGTGTGTGATGATAGCAAGAGGGACCTTATTATATTAATTACTCACATATATTGAGTAAAGATCATCTGTTCAGGCACTTGTGCTAAATTCCTTGCATGCATCATCTTGTGTAAATCTTAGGAAATTTTTTTTTCCTAATTAATATCATTGCTCCCACTGCACATAAGAAAAACAAAATAAACACAAACCATGGAGCCTAGTAACGTTAGCCATAGACCATGCACCTATTGAGGGGCAGTCGGCGTTAGAATCCAGGGTAGCCTGGCTCCGCAGGGATGAGTTCAGCCCTGGTTCCCTGATTCTCCTTGGCCCTGCAGAAAGGAGAAGGTCTTTAATTCCAGTGGGCAGAAGGTGCTTGCTCTGGCCACAGACAAGGGTGAAGGAGTATCCATGGCGTTACTTTTAGGAAGTACTAAGGGGCTCTCTGGGGGACTACCTTGGTCTTCGGTGGGGGGGTGGCCCCAACCCAGTGCAGCACCAATTCCAGGATGAAGTCAGGAGGGAAGAAGCCTCTGGCTGTGTGGTCAATGGAGCAGATGAGTACAGTTGAGAGATTTACTGAGTCTGCACTATGCTTCTAGGGGACAGCTGGGGACCTAGTCACCACACTGCAGGAGCTTGGCCAGAGCTGACTGGTGTCAGTGTTGACACTTTGGGATTATTCACATTGCTTTTCTCATTACCTGGAGAGTCTGGAGAGCAGGCTCAGAAAATGGAACTGGTTCTACAAGAGGCGAGGTGCCGCTGGAGGGCCTAGTGGCTACCACTTCTACTGTGTACCACTGTGGCCAAGGTAGGGACAGAATAGAGAGGACGTGGTAGATTGGGAGTGGGTAAATCCACGTGTTGACCTTACTTCCTATGAATCACAAGGACTCTGACCAGGGGTGGTTGGAGAAGAGCAGTCAGATTCGAGGGATGTTTGAGGCTTTAAGTAAATGTGGAGTATTTAGAGTGGAGAAAAAAAGATATGCAATACTTGGCTTCCAGACTCACTCCTCACCGTTCTGTCTCTCACTCTGCGGCCAAAGGATGTTTCTGAAAAGTCAGTCACAGGGGACCCCTGGTTAAAGTCAACTACAGAACAAAACGCGAATTGCTCAGGACGTCATGGGTAGACTCTCAGGCCCTGGTTCCTTTCTCCTTTCCACCTACTACCCAACCTCAGACAGGGGGCTTCCTAAATGGGCATCTTTGGCTTTGAAATGCCACTTGACTTGCACAGGCTGATAATATCCCATAATCAGAAATCTATTCACCCTGTACTCTTAGGACACTGAACAGCTGAGAGGTCAGACACAAAGCTTTTTTGTTTATTTTGAACCATAGTAGATTCTTAAAGTGAGAGAATATGGAAAACAATTTCAATATGCATATATTAGGGGTTCCATGACACTGTAAGATAAACACATTACATCACTCAAAATCACCAAGGTGAATCGAACATTTTGAGGCTGTTCTATATGGGAAATTTGGCCAACAGGCATGGCGGGAGATTTTGGAAGCTGTCTGCAGCTGGTGAGTGTTAGCATGGAAGAAAAAATAAATTCCTTCCTAGCAACAAAACTGCAGGTGAATTAGTGTTTTAAAATTTTATCCAGTTTTTATATAAAGTAAACAAATTTTCTTGAGCTGATCAAGATTTGTTTTTCTTCTGTTCAGAAAATGTAAATGTAACTTCTCTGTTTCCCAAGCTTGAGTGAGTTTTTGTTTGTTTGTTTGTTTGTTTTTTTTGGCCTAGAATTATAGTAGTAAATCCAGCCCAGCCTGAACTCGGATGTGTTCACACATCTTTTACTCAGTCCGATTTCTCCCACTGAGCTGTTTCTTGGGGGGAAATGACTCCTCATTATTTATGTAAAATGGTTTTAAATGAGAATGTTTGGTTAAAATATTTGATCTTTATATCATGACAGCTGTTATAAATAGGAGTGTCCAGGTTGTGTTGCCTTCTTTCTTCTATTTTATTTATTTTCCAGGTTTATTGTCATCTTTTTAATATCTTCCTGAAAAAAAGTGTGTTTGAAGTCTTCATGAAAACTTTTGGGCTAAGAATCAGGGTAAAATGATAGGAATAAAGTATGTGGTGGGCATTCAGAGTCTAGCTTTTTCAACATTAAGTGGAACATTAGGTAGGCTTAACTCTCTGGACTTGTTTCCTTACTTGTCATTGAGGAGTTAATAGATAATGTCTACATTAATTTTCTAGAGCTAAATACTGCAAACTGTGTGATGTAAATGACTGAAATCCATTGCCTCAGAGTTCTGGAGGCAAGAAGTCCAAAACCAAGGTAATGGCAGGGTTGGTTCTTTCTGAGGTTCTAAGGGAAGGGTCTCTTCCAGATCTCTCTCTCTTTGGCTTGTAGATGTCCATCTTCTCTTCATGTTGACTCCCGTCACTGTGTGTCTGTTTCTGCATCCAAATTTCCCCTTTTTATAAGGACACTGGTCATATTGGATTAGGCCTTCCTCTGTCCCCAATGACCTCACCTTAATTCGATTACTTCTGTGAAAGCCTTTGTTTCTAACTAAGGACACGATGGGAGACAGTAGGAGCTAGGACCCCAAAATATTTTTTTGGGGGGTCCCAATTCAACTCATAGCAATGTGCAAATTCTTTCTTTTCGATTTTAACATTTTGTCAAAGCTGTACATGTGCTAGTCTGTCCTTAGGTTGTTTTAGTGGGAGAAACATAAATGCACCTGGTTTTGGCTCAGTGGAAGGAACTTGTTCATTCATGGAATCCAGAGGACGTGAAGGAGACACAACACCCGAGCTTTTAACTGTTGGTGGGAATTTCTCTCCATTTGTTCAGCTCTGCTTTGTAGTAGCTTTGCTTCCTTTCTTTGCCTTCACATGACAAAAAGCTTGACTTGCTGGCGTCTTCCAAGTCTTCCATGGATGGGACTGGGAAGGAAGGGGCCTGGAGAATGCTCTTCCTTGGAGTTGGCACAATCACAGGGCAGGCGCGTGAGGGCCCAGAGTGGGCGGGTGCTTACCCCAGGCTGCTGCCCTGGCTCCACCCACAGAGTTAGGTGGGCGTCTGGAGATATTTCCCCGAGAATGCTGGTCCACGGGCAAGGCAGTGCCATAGAATTTCCTACAGTGATGCTACTTAGAAATGTGTGTCATTCTCATTGGCTGTACATGTCTGATACAGGGCGTGCTCAGGCATCTGTTTCCTTGGAAAAGTCTTGGCTGTGAAGACTTTCACAATGAACAGGCGTTAATGACTGTCTATATGCTTGCAGAGTGGACAGTCAGGTTCTGGGAAGAGATATGGAGAAGGAAGTGGCAGGGAGAGGTGGCAGCTTAGGAACATATGTGTATGTGCCGTTCCTTCTGTCTGAAGCCCTAGAGAGGCTCCGGAAGCGGGTGGCACTGTGCTCAGGGTGTGCAGCGATGCTGGTGGGAGCGTGCTGAGCTGGGGACCCTTGGACAGGCCAAACTTACATGACATGAGAACGAAGGGGAGTGGTGCCTACTAGATGTGGCCTGGTTCTGTACCCATGAGTGTCCCCTACCCCTACACTAATGGTCACCTGGAAACTGCCAGTGAGACCTGATTTGGAAATGGGATGTTTGCAAATTAAATGAGGTCCTACTGGCTTACCTAATCCAGTGATCGGTGTCTTTCTAAGAGAAAGGAGAGGGGGTTTGAACACCTGGGGAGGGTGACAGGTGGCCACAGAGGAGGACATTACTGGACTGATGCAGCTACAAGCTAATAAATGAGAAGGACTGAGCTACTAGAAGCTGGAAGAGGCGAGGAAGGATTCTCCCCTCCAGGCTTTGGGGGAACAACAGCCCCGTCGAACCCTGATTCTGAACTTTTAGCCACCCCCACCGAAGAGCAAGAAAATACGTTTTTGGCATTTTAAACCACACTTCATAGTAGTTTGTTGTGATAGCCTTAGGACAGCAAGTGCCAACTACAAGCAGGAACCCGTGGACCCAGACAGAACTCCGAGCCGGGCAACTTGTCCTGGAAGCAAAGGGTTAAGCCACTTGAGCAATTAAAACCCAGACTTGAAATCATGAAGAGGAGGTTTGTGTGGAGTGATTATTCGTTATGCTGTTCTGTTTGAGGCCAGCCCAGTTAGGCTCAGGGAGTCCCTGACGCATACCTTGGTGCCATCTGATTTCCTAAACTTTCAAAACTGGAACCAAATTGACGATTGTTTCAAGAGGAAATTCTACATTAAAGGTTGCATTTAATAAGACACACTTCTCTGAGACTTCAACCGAAGTCATTAAAATACACAGTAAAAAGCACAAACAAACCCCACAGACCACTCATTTTCTCTGTAGGTACATGGTCCTCTTTATTTTTAAATAGCCCTTAGTGTTTTCTTAATTCCAGAGTGTTGCCTGATTTGGATGGGAAATATCAATTTCCTCTACTGCAATTCTTCCAATGGCTTCTCTAAATGTCAGTGGTATTTGGCTTTCCCTGAAAAAACGAAAAGCGCTGTCAGGGAGGCAGTTTGCAGATCAAGTTGATAACAGGAACCAGGATGCTATTATTAGCAATAGAGGCAGTGAGTTTGCGGTTACGTGAGTGAGGGACATGGCAGCCTCCTGGGAATGAGGGAGAAATAGAAAATTGATCAGTAAGGGAGATCCGGGCTGTTTTTTCATCATCAGTCTTTTTTCCACCAAAAACAGAAAAAAAAAAAAGTAGCCCAAAATTGTGCTTTAGTCTTTTTCTCTGCCTCCTGGCACTTGAATCCAGTCCACTGAAGAATGGTACTGTCTTCACTTAAAATGTTTCAAGGTTGCTTATGACATCCCTAGTTCAAGCCAGTGGACACAAGTGAGGACTAGAAAGTCAGGCACCTATGTAGGGAAATGTCGTTTCTATCACACCCTGCTTTCGTTGGGTTACAGTTTATAAAACTCTAGGCAGTCCTTTCTCAAGTTTCTGTGCATTTCTTCACAGTTCATAACAATCTGACTGTCGGTTTGCAATTCCTTGTCCAATGAACTTTTTTTAGCATGTGAAAATGCAGTCTGGCTTTCGTTCTAGTCCAGGTTTGTTTTGCCCCCTTCGCCTTTTTCTTCACTTTTTTGTTTGTTTATTTTTCTATTCCGCAGCCAGTTTGGTGTGTCTGTCGCTGTTTGCTTGCCCTTGGCCATGGTAGACTGAGGAGTTAATTTCTGGCAGACCCTTTCGAATGCTTGTCAAGTTCCATTTCTCTCTCTGCGTTTTCTTTGTACGGAAAGCTCAACCATCCCTTATTGTTTTTTGAAGATAATGTTGGTTGTGAGCCTGGAATGACTTGAATAAACTCGCGGTAAATGACCCTATCCAAATGCAGAGAACAGCGTGCCCTGGGCACAGGCGGTAACCAGTGTGCAGCGAGGGTATCAGTAAAAGCTGTCAGCTTCCGAGCAAAAGCACCGAGAAATGCCACAGGCAACTCCTCATAATAGGACTTTTGCAGGAAAGTTTCTTTTCAGTGGCATTGTCCCTCACAGCCTCCAAACATTCACCCTCTGTAGGCACTCCGCCTCCAGCCAGAAATTAAAATTCCGTATCAGCAGACTGAAATACTTTTCGGCAAACCACTCAACTCTTAATCTCCTGGAAATTTAGGCAGCAAATCTCCAGGTAGGATAGATTCATAGCATCAGCCAATCAACAAGGTCATCTGCACGTTCTCCTTCCTCAAAGCACACAGCAGTGCTTGCTCACAGAATGAAAGGCAAAATGACGCTGGGCAAGGAGTATATGCCAATGAATGGCACATGTAATCTGATTGCATGAAAAGGATGGTAAGCAAAGCCTGATGAAATTCCTAGGACAGTGGCTTTGCTGCTACTGGGTTACCATTAGATAGGACAGACTTATCCTAGGGGCTAGTTATGTTTAGTTACAGGACCTGAGAGGTACGTTTGCCTAGTTTTCCGATCAGATCAAGGTTTTTTGGAGTTGTCACAATCTCCTCTGGACACACAATGTCTTGGCTTGGACAAGTTTAAGAATCCCCTCCCACTTAACAATTAAAAAAAATAAAATGTGTGAGTATGTGTTTTAATATTGAAAGGTATAAATAATTTGTGGATGAAATTAAACTCACTATCCACTAAATAAGAAATGATATAATTACACAGAAATGAATGAAGCAAGCAATCAGTAAGGTAGACACACAGAAGGCAGGTCTGTCATCCATAAACAACCCCTCCTCTGTGGGTGGGAGCAGCATAGCCATCAGCGGCTCCAGGTCTAGCATCTTTTAATCACAAGTTCCATCAAGTCTTGCATGATTCTTTAAATATGCATTATGTCATGTTCTTCCCCTGTTGCAAACCCTCAAATGGTCGCCATCACATTTGGGACCAACTAAAGCCCTTGGTCCTTACATCATGAGATTGTAAGGCCTTAAGAGATTGGCCCCCATCCTCCGTCTCCCTCCTCCACAGGCTCCAGTGGCTCTGACCTCGTTTTCCTGTGAACATACAAACATGTTCCCACTGCGTGGCCTTTGTAACGGCCGTGCCCTCAGCTCAGCACAACGGCCCCACGGATACCATGTTGCCCTCCTTTTCACCGTCTGTGACTCAGCTTTGTGTTTGCGGGGGCTTCTCTGACTGTGGAGCCTCCGCTGCCAGTTGTCCTCTGCACCGTCTGCTGTGCTCTTTGTCATAGTCCTTGTGCTACCTGACAGAGTCCACAAACATGAGTTTCTTCTCCCTGTCCCCAGACAGCAGGAAAGCTCGATGAGGACAGAGGCTTTGTTTGCTTGACTGTTTGGTCCCTGGTGCTCAGAACAGAGCCTGATAGCTAATCGGTGTGGGAGACAGGATGTTGGGGTTACTGTCATGCTTCTATTAAATGGCAAAAGACACCTTGCAAATTAAGTTAAGGTTGCTTGTTGACTGACCTTAAAATAGGTGGATTATCCTGGATTATTTGGTGCCCAGGGTAATTACAGGGGAGGCAGAGGTGAGAGATGTGACTAGGGAAGGAAGATACACAGGTGCAATGTCACTGGCTCTGATGATGGAGGTAGTGGGTACCAGCCAGGGAATGGGGACCTCGTCCTAGAACCTCAAAAGACTCAATTCTGCCAATGACCTGAATGACCAAGATCACAGAACCTCCCCTACCTAGAGCATCCGGACTGGAACTTTCGGCCTGTGGATCTCCAAGCAGAGACCAAACAGAGCTCTCCAGTCCCCTGACCTGCGAGACTGTGAAATAACACATCAGTGTTGCCTTAGCCGCTACTGGTAACTTTGTGAGAATTTGCTACAGCAGCCATGGGAATCTAACACAAATGATAGTCATGACGTATCTGTTGGCCGAGTTGGTAACCTGAGAGGAGCTTGCCTGGATGGGGTGACGTGTGCATCTGTGACTCCGTCATGGGGACAGGATGGCCTCATGGGCCAACCTGACTATTCCTGGAACCACGTGTCTATTGCTGGAACCACTTGGATAGAAGGCTGGGAAATGTGCTTCCTTAAAGTGTGCCCAGGGCTTCTTCACAGAGGGGAGCAGGGTGAAGGTGGGGCAGAAAAACAACACGATTCCCATAGGGGCACTGGAGTCTGATTGCAGAGCACACTGGTGGCTTCCTGGACGCGATGTGTCAAAATCTCCACCTGTCCTGCCCTCAGGGCCTGAAGCTCAGGAAGCACCACAGCTGAATCACGTGAAGAGCCTTTGGTGGCCTGGAAAAGCGGGGGCAAAGCTTCTACGGCAGGAAGTCTGGACTAGGGGTACGCACCCAGTCACCTCTGGACACAGGCCGGCCTTCACATAGACATCCAGAGCCTGCCCTGGATAAAGTAGGATGTCTGCACAGGAGGCATGAGCCCCTCATATTTTAAAATTTCTCCACAAGTGAACCTGATGCAAGGATTGGCCTGGAGCAGCGGTCGGCAGGCGAACTCTCCTGTGATGAGCCAGATAATAAACATTGTCGGCTTCATGGGCCATGCAGTTTCTGTAGCAAGTCCGCGGGTCTACCTTTGCAGAGCGAAAGCACTCATAAGCAATTGGTGTGCAAATGGACATGGCCATGCTCTAATAAAGTTTTATTGGCAAAAGCAGATTGGTGGGCTGCATTTGGCCCCTGAGCTGTCGTTCTTGACTCCTGGTCTAGAGCATGACGATCTGCAAAGAGAGGCAGGCCCAGAGTGGAGCTCAGACTTCCCAGGAAGGTCAGAGGTTGTCAGGAGGGATACCAGCACCTGGTGGATGGGGCATGAAGGATAAACCCATAATGTGCTTAGAGAAAGTAAAAGTGCATGGTAAAAAGTAAACCATACGTTTTTACGAAAAGGCGGGTGTACTGTTTGCAGTCCTGCACACATGAACACTTCGTTCTCTTTCCCTAGTTGTCATAGCTAAGTTGGAATTAAAAACAAAAACAAAACAAAGCATTATATTTAAAAATAAAAAGGGAAGAAGGAAATCCTGTCATTTGCCACGACAGGGATGAACCTGAAGGGCGCATGCTACGTGAAGTAAGCCAAACACAGAGAGACAAATGCTGCATGATTTCACGAGTGTAGAATCTCAACTAGGCCAACTCAGGGAACCAGAGAGTGCAGTGTGGTTGCTAGGGGCTGGGGGAAGTGGAGGTCATTCAAATGGTATCAAGTCGCATTATGCAAGAAGAATAAATTCCAGAAATCTGTGGGACAGCATAATGTCTAGTTATAACAACATAGCATTGCGCATGTCAGCTTTTGTTAGGGGGGTAGGCCTGATGCTAAATTCTCTTGGTACGAACAACAGCAACAATTAAAACCCAAAAGGACACAAAGACGCTGAGAGGTATTGGCTTTGCCAGTTACCTTGACTGTGGCAACATTATCACAAGTGTTAGCATATGTTTGTTTGAAGTCATCAAATGGTACATATTAAACATGTGCGTGTTTGTTTGTGTATCAATTATACCTAAGTAATGGTTAAAAGTTAAAAAAGAAAATTGTGGCTTCAGTTTTTTTTTAAATCAGATACCTATCCCTGTTTTCTTTTCCTTTAGAAGTTTAGAGGATTAAAAAATCGAGTGGAGTAAATTAAAAAATGGAAGAATAAAAAGATTAGAGAAGCATAAAAATTACCTAAAGCATATTTTGGGTTTTGAAATTTAATATCCAGGAGAGAAAGGATTAAATGATTACTTAGTTATCTATTATTATAGGAGGCAGTACAAAGTAAGGGTTTTATATAAGGTATGGACTTACATGTTATAAAATTGAATAGGTTTTTTAAAAAGGTTGTTATTGAAAAAGAGTGTGCTTCTTTTTCATTCAGAAGATGTTGGTTAGTGTTTGAGTCTGAAATCTTGGCCAATATTTTAAATGATTTTGGGCAGGTCATTCAATATTGAGATAATAATGATATTTACCTGTTAAGGTGATTGTGAAGAACAAGAGACATTGTTTAAATGACAATGTTTCATAAATGGTCAAAAATCATAAAATATGTATTGTTAAAATATGATAACATAGCTCTCTTGGATGTATTGGAATAGTTATCCTTGGGAAAGTTTTATTCTGGTAATTCTGAGATTCACTTATTTTTACAGAAGTGTTTTTTTCCTATCCTTTTAGTGTAATACACATAGGAAGCATTGTGCTTTAGTGACATCTGCATACTTAAAATGGGGATATTCTCACCTCATGATTAATGTGAGGGAGAGAAGCTAGTTCAAATAGTTATGGTATGTTTAAGACCGATTAATCTTATGATCTCACAAACCTGATCTATGTCACAGTTTCTAAGCTAAATGTACATTATGGAGCCATAAAGGTCTTGAAATGAAATCTTCTCATAGCTTTGCCTTGTATGTGAACAAGCATAAGAAATGACACATGTCTGGCTGAGCTGTGACCCAGGCTCTTTTCTGTCTGTGATCACAGGTAAGTGTGGCGTTGGGGTGTGCGTGTAGGGGCCTGGGGGGTGTTCAACACTTTCTCCAATAATTCACACGCATGTGTTGATCACTGTGGGGCTTTTGTTTTATAACTGGCAGAAGAGAGTGTAGTTCCCTTGGGCACAGAGGCTCATTGCGGGGGCGGGGGATAGACAGGTTCAGCCATGCGTGGCATAGCATCTCCTTCTGGGCCAGCCCTTGGGTTCAGGCTGATCCCAGGAGTGAGAGTCCAAGGATGTTGGGACTGTATGCACATGAAGATTGTGAGCATCTTGCACAAGCAAGTGACGAAGTGACATGAAGTCGAAGAGACAGATGATCTCCACCATCTCAGACTGGGACTTTACTACTTGATGAGCTGTTGGAAACCAAGCGTAAGCAAAAGTGCAGGTCACAGGGGTCCCCATGCACTCCTGGTGGGAACACATCCCTCATGGGTGGAGCATTATGCACTGCTTAGTGAAAGAAAGATGGCTTGTTACGCCGTGACCACCTCCATCCTCGAATAACCGAGACACCTAACTAGTGGTCAGAGTAGTTGAAAGCAACTAAGCATTTAACACCAGACGCATGAAAGAGTAAAATGCGCTGCCTCTCACAGAGCATTTGTGAGCAACGAATGACATGAACAAAATGCAACACGGATAGATTTATTTTTTGGATAGATTTTTAAAATACAGTGTTGCATGGCAAAAAATGTTAGAAGCAGGATGAAATGCATAGTAACTATGTATGGAAATAAAAAATTACATATTTTGAAGAATCAAACATACCCACAGAAATACATCAAGTAAAGAGGGTAATGTGAGGAGAAGGGAAAGAGTGGGAATTGAAACTGTGAAAACCAGCAAACAGTAACATCAACTTTATGGAAACCGCTGGTGGTCTGGAGTAATCTGGCTATACTATAACAGAATCCTTTATTTGACTTATCTGTTTATTTATTTATTTGAAAAATTTATTTACTGATTTTAGAGAGGGCGGAAGGGAGAGAGAGAGAGAAACATCGACTTGCTGTTCCACCTGTCCACGCAGTCACTGGTTGACTCCTGCACATGTCCTGACGGGGATCAAACTTGCAACCTTGGCATACTGGGTAAAATGACCTACTTGTTTCCACGTTGTTTATCCACATGATCTCCTCTCTTTGCCTGCCAAATCTGGCTGTAAGTCAAAAGGCACAAGAAGAAGCTTAATTCAGCGTCAGGGTAAGTACCTTCTGATATCTCACTTGACAGTTTTAATTCCATTACACAGGAATTAGTAGATGATCCAGTATCTGAAAAATACTGAGGATACATATACTTCTAAATTAAGATAGGCCAGAAAATTGGAGACTCTTTGCAAATAGAGGTGGATCTCAGAGTTACGCAGCACCCTGCCTCTGAGGACCACTGAAGTATCTCCTCTTCATGAATAGCCCCATGCTTGCTCCTGGTGGCAAACTTTGTCTCTTTGTTATTTCTTTTCATACCCTCTGTGACTGCGTCGGGTCAGTGCTGATTGGCAAAGAGACACCTTGTCTTTCTACCTAGTGGTATAATTTGGGTTTTATTTTTGTCAAGTCAAAAGATTCTTAGATATACAGGAAAGTGACAAAAATTGGTTGATTACTAATATTCTACAGAATTTGTTATTTTTTGCCAATCTCCTTATGTAATTCACTTTCTGTGGTAGGCAGCATATGGACCTGCAGCTGCTCACATTCTAATCCCCATAACACATGAATGTGCTAGCTTGCAAGAAACAGGAGACTTAAGGTATTAAGAAGACAGAGTTAGGGTGGCTAATCAGCTAAAGATAGGAATAGTACCCTGGACGAACCTGGGGAGTCCAATGTCATCTTTGGGGTCTTAAAAGTGGAAGAGGAAGGGAGAGTTCAGAATCAGAGTGAGATGTGACTACAGAAAATTGCTGGCTTTGAAGATGGAAAATGGGGCCATGAGCCAAGGAATTCAGGCAGCCTTAGAAGGTGGAAAAGGCAAGGAAATGAATTCTTCTCTAGAGCCTCCAGGAAAAAATCACAGCCCTGCTGAGATTTCGACTTTTGCCCAGCGAGACCTGTGTCAGAATCTAATGTACAGAACAGTAAAAGAATAAAACTGTGTTGTTCTAGGACACTGAGATTTATGGTAACTTTATTACAGCAGCACCAGAAAATCAATTCAGTGTTTTTGTGTTTGTTGCTATATAGGTATAATCATATACCTAACAATGATATGCCCTCGAATTTAAGCTTCATAGTAACTGCTGAGAGGATCATGTCTCTTTTGGTAGGGTCCACTTATTTTGAAAAGCCATTTATTTTTAAACTCAAAAGGTAGGTTTCAGACTAAACCATTTGAAAAATATAGAGTACTTATTAGTCATTCCAAAATGAAGAAGAAAGCATTAAAGTAAAATATTAATATTTCATGGAAAGAACAGACCTCAGGCTATTCTCAGTAATTAGAAAAAAAAGTTTTAAAAGAGAATTAACTTTTTATTTTAAGTTTAATATTACAAAGTTTTAGTCAGCACTGAGTTCATTTTGTCCAAGATTATATAGTAACCAAAATAAAGTATGTTTTGTGCCTTGGTTAAGAAAGTTTGGGGAATGGTATTATTAGACAATTTTGTCAATAACAGCACACACTGGTTATAAACAAAGCTATTTTTTTTTAGAGTATGGAATGCCTGAAGATGACAGTGTAAATTTCTCAAGAAATGGTACCCACTATGATTTTTTTTCTCTTAAACCTACCAGTTTTTCATTTAATTGGATGGTGTATGTGTGTGAATTATGTGATGAAAACTTATGACTAATGAATGTGGCTGTTTGAAGCATCATAACTGACCAGTATCCCTTCTAGGGTGAATACCTGGGTATTCTGCCAACAAAACACCATGGATGTGATGGGTTTGACCTGATGACCTTGTGCTCTGACAGTCCCTTGGAGAGAAGCCCCCTAGCATGACCAGTGTGCACCAAAGAGCAGGCCTGAACAGAGCCAACAGGTGGAGTTTTGTGAGCGAACAAAGATTTGGTCTACCATTCCTATGCTGTGGTTGATAGGTTAATAGTGGAACAGCTAGAAAACACTAAGGTGCCTAATATTTTGAGAATCTCAAAAACAAAACGTGACATTTCAGCAGAGGTTCTAACAGATGCTATGGGGGATGGAAGCACTAGAACTACTGAGTGTTTCTCTGGTAGACTTGGACCTATTTTAAGAGGGAAGGTTTAAGTGTGTGTGTATGTGTGTTTATCATATTGCACTGCTGATAAATTAATAATTAGTGTAACCTCCTGCTGAAAACTAAAGGAGATGCTTTTAGTTTAGCTTCACGGATTAGCAAGTCAATTTGTATGCTTTTTAAATTATTTTTAAACAGAGTTCTCTTATTAAACTCATGTTTTATCTTCTTCAAAAAGTACACATACAACTTGCATAATGGGGAGCTGTGTGTTTGGTGTAAAGAAACCACAGCACTTACATGGGTTTAATAGTTTTTAATGTCCCTCAATATCATATATACATCCTTTGGAATATTATCGATTGTTTACATGGGACATACAGAGTCAGCATTATTCATTCTCCTCAGAAACGGGAAACTCGTGGGCAAATTTTGGATACCTTATAAGGTATACCAAATGGGCATGATACTATTATGTGGTAATATAAAAATTAAACCATCCAAGTAGCATGGTTCTAAAGCGGTGTTGTTAGAGGCAGATGAAATGTATTGAATGAATTTATGTGAATTAAAGTATCGAGGGCCTTTACATATGAGGTCTGTCTGGAAAAAGTCCAGCCATAATTAACATAACGAGAATGGTTTGCATAACATCAATGTAACCTGGCAGCCAAGCAGAGTGGACTGGAATGCACATGTGTGAACAATGATGACTTCACTGTGCTAATCAGCAGGGGGGCGGTAGACGCCACTGAATGAGCATGTGTACTGTGTGGCATCACATTCAAAATGACTGAGCGAGTAGAGCAATGAATCTGCATCAAATTTTGCATTAAGCTTGAAGGTTCCTCTGCAGAAACTATTCGGATGGTTCAGGAGTCCACAGTTATGGGCAACTGGTGATTGGCAGCTTCACCAGACAATGTGCCCACTCGTGCATCACATCTCCTGCAGAGATTTTTGGTGAAACATCAAATCACCCAGGTGATTCAGCCCCTCTACAGCCCAGATTTGGTGCCCTGAGACTTCTGGCTTTTCCCAAACTAAAATCACCTTTGACAGGGAAGAGATTTCAGACCATTGATGAGATTCAGGAAAACATGACGGGGCAGCTGATGGTGATTAGAACTGTGTGAGGTCCCAAGGTGCCTACTTTGAAAGAGACTGAGGCATCATTGTCTTATGTACAGTGTTTCTTGTATCTTGTATCTTCTTCAATAAATGTCTCTATTTTCCATATTACATGGCTGGATACCTCCTGGAGAGACCTGATATATTTCTATATGTGTGCCATTTTCCCCAAGTAACTCCACAGAGCTGTATCTGTTATGTCTTCTACTTTTAACACTGTAAGTAAGTTGGATTCAAAATTTACTAATTTGTGAAAATATGTAACTTCATTTTTTGTAACCATTCTCACGTTCTTCTCACCCCCTATTCTTGTTGAAGATGCAAGACCTTGCCGTCAAAGAAGCCACAGTCTCTCTTGTTCATTATTCACTATTTTTGATGTTAATCCCTGTTTCCCCTCTCCCCACATTGCATCTGAAGGTAAAGGAAATGGGTGTAATATGGTGGTGTGGGTGGAGGATGACAGGGGGAGTGGGCTGCTTAGGTGTGCAGAGCTGGTATCATTCTCAGTTGGTTTATCCTCTTGGTCAAGGCCCGATTCCCTCTGCTAATTCAGCCTGCATCCATCTCAGGTTAATGCAGGTGGGCTCCACCCTCAGCAGCCTCCACGTGGTCGACTGAGCACCGCCATGTTGGATCCCGCACCTTGCCCCTCTTGGGAGGCAAGGGGTGTTCCAGGCTCTGTCCATAGAAGTAAGAGGCAAGCTTCCTACCTAGGATTTGTACCCCTGACCCGTATTTCTGGCATGATTTCTACTGCAGTCTCTCTCCTGGGATTCAGTTCAGAGGGGAGAGAGGAGGGAAGATTGTAAAGTCTCACCACTCTCTCCTTCATGCTCCATTGCTGAAACCTACAGTGACCGAAAGAAATTTCTTCCTGTGAGTTGCAGACTTTCCTGATCTTTTCCTTAACGGATACTCCCATCTCTGTACTAAGACTGACTGTAAAATTATGCTCACATTTGTAAGCTTTGCTTTTAATATAAAAAAAAATTGTTATGTACATTATCTTCCCACATACCTTCAACCAAACCAGGCTTTCAACTCACTGTCTTGTAAGGAAACATGGGCGTGTCTAAGGAGGAGTCCAAAGCTGACCCAGCTTTCCTTTGTTGCAGGCAGTCCTCCAAGGGCCGGATGTGTCCAAATTGATGCTCCTTCTAAAGAGTTGGAAGGGAACAAAATCTTTATCTCTGTGGGTATATTCTACCTCTCAAGAGCCAGACTTTGGTTTTTCCACATGTAGCGGCCAAAACGTGGCTATTGGTTTGTGTGTTTCATTTTCTTTACCCGCAATGTCGTGGCAGACAAGAAAGTGCTTTGCAAGGGACCTTGGGAAGGGCAGATCAGCTCCTCTGGGGCGGCGAATCCCTGGTAGCAGGACGCCAAGATCCCAGCTGGATTCAGGATTCCTGGTCAGGTTGGCATTTGTCCGTGTGCCACGATGTAGGCATCACTGGGAGAAGCTAAGTCATAGGAAGGGACCTCCAGGGACAGGCTGAAGACAGGTTCACAGGAGAAAGAGGGTACAGAAGTCAGAACTGTGACATTCTCAGCGTTCGCTGCTCGCCGGCCGGCCGCGTGGGTGGACTTGGATGGCTGATGAACTGAAGGGGCGGACATGTTCTGAGAATTTAAGGGAACAGGCTTGAGACAGGCAGCTACATCGGCTAATTAAAATAATTTAATCATTAGCTTCACAGCCACTGGAGGGAGGAATCAATGGGCTGAGTGCCCCGTCAACGTTTCCACCAGGCACTGGGGAGTGGAAGAAGTGACTTTCTCAGCCCTGGACAGAGGCGCATAGCGCCACCACCTGTCAATAAGGAGCATCAGCCCCGCCCTTGACGGCATAGTGTTTGCTTGTGGTCCTTGAACTTCGGTGGGACGACCCATCCCTGGCAGCGAGGGGTCGCAGCCAACCGTGTGTGCAGGTGCCACCGTGCATGCATTCTTGAGAGAGTCTGGTGCTTTCAACAGACGATCGACAGAGTCCGTAACTCCAAAACATCACGGGGTCGTCGCATGAGAGGAAATGTGACACAACCAGTACCTGGAAACTCAGTGCATTAAAACCCCTTTTCCTTTCCCAGAAATTCCAGTGACGGAAAGTTATGCCACTGATCACAGGGTTCATTTTCTATTTTCACGAATCCCTTTAGTGATAAAACATGCAAAAATGTCCACTTAAAGAGACCGACGAACAAAAGGGAACCAAAACCTGTCTCTGGGCCCCCTGTGAACCCTCTCGTAGGGCCCTTTACTACACACCAGCTAGGAATTGAGAATACCTGTCACTCATTCGCGCGGCTTTCTTACAGGGACCAGCTTTGGAAAATTCATCTGCGAGCCAGGCAGAGAAGAGGGGGTGGGACAAGGGACGTGTGATAAATAACGTCCTGGAAAGGGCAAGTTTCTGGGCGGGGTGGGGGTGGGGGTGGATTAACGATCCGCCCTCGGGAAGCCTTCATTTACTACAAAAACCTGAGTGCCTTTTGCTGTTATCAGACCCACAGTTACGGGGAAATTGATTCTCCGCAGAGGATTTCCCGATGGTCCGGGTAAACCATCAGGGCTGCTGGCCTCCCCCTGCTTGTCTCCGGGGCTGCTCGCCAGGGGTCAGCGTCACCCTCCTGCAGCAATTAGTGGTAATAAGCAGGAGCTTACACAACTGATGGTGTCATTTGCCTGGACAGAGCGGAAGCAGCAGTTATGAAATGCTTCAGCGAGCAGAGCTCTTGTACTCGGTGCCTCCTTCCCATCAATTTTCCAGGTAGCCGAGCCTAATGAAGGCACAGGGCAGGTGGCGTGGGGATAGCGGGATGCGGACACAGAGCATTCGGTTCTGGTCACACGGACCGGACGGTGCTTAACGTGATTGCTGCCGTACGTTTCCTTCTTTCCGCACCGGACTGATGTTTCTCCTTGATTAACCCTGAAGAGGTTTCGAGGAAAAGAAGGTGTGGAGGGGGAAGGAAGAACTTACGCATACTTTTTTCCCTTTTATCTCAGTCTTTCCGCAATAGCGTTTTTCATCTCTAGCCTTCCCTTTTCGATCCTTTCTTAGAATATGTCCGTCTTTCAGCTTTCACTACCCATGTATTCTGCACACTGTCTGCTTTTCCCGTGAGAGCTCCTTGCATATTAACCATGGGTGTTTTCAGTTTCCAGTCACATAATTCCAGCATCTCTGCCATACTGGGGCTTGGTTCTGACACTGTGTTTCGGCCATTTAGTATGCCTTGTCATTTTTTGTCGAATGGCAGACATGATGTACTGGGTAACAGAAAATCTGGTAGATAGGTCTTTGGGAATGAGGTGTGGGGGGAGGGGAAGCACTCTACAATCGTATGACAGGATTCAGCTTTTCAGTGAGCCAAGTTCTCTTCTCTGCCCTCCCCTGCCCCTTAGGTGGGACAGTCTGAGTAGAGTGGGTGGGAGTTGGTGATTTCCCTTCCCTCGGGTGGGTTAGGTTCTATTAAAACCCCAGTAATTTAGGGCTCAGCAAAATAATTACCCTTGAGGGCAGGCCATGTTAAGAAGAACAGAATACTGGGGCATATAACAAAATGGTTACTTTCCTCCTGCCCTGTTAGAAGCAAGAGAGGAATGTTCATGAACCTGGGCCAGGCTCTGGAGGCAAAACTCCTAAAACTGGAGGGTCCCGGGAAGACTGGCCCACCTGGAGTTTTTTCTCTCAGGCTGGTCTGCACCAATTCTCCAGCAGTCTGCAGTTACAGTTTCGGTTTGCTTTCTGCCCCTGGATTTCTGCTCCAGTGAGCCGCGGTTCTCTCTGTATTGGCCTATCTGTCTCTCTAGTTTTTGCATCGGCGGTTTGCCCTTTGGCCTCCTTTCTCTTATGGATCTAAGAGTTGTTGATTTTTCAGTTTGTTTGGCTTTCTACTTGCTGTGAGGATGGGATGGCAACTTCCAAGATCCCCACGTCCTTGACTGGACACCAGAAGTCTATCTGTTTTTTAAGTTTTAAAAAAAAACAACAAAAACTGCAACCTATTCGTGACATGTTATCAAACCATTTTGGAAATCTCTGTTATAGACGGATCCTCTCTGAGCACTTCAGTGAGAGCCAAACTCCCGGTGTAATTACTCAGTCTGTGCAGATGGTTCTCAAAATTATGTCTGCCACTCTGGTTTCCCTATTATACTTTAGATTTGTGTGCTTGTCTTCTGCCGCATTGGTATATTTAGGTAAGTAGACCTCAGACTGACATGTCCGGACCGAAGCCAGTATTGCCTCGCCCTTATTCTGGAATCTTCGGTTGCCACCTGCTCTTCCAACAGGACTTATGTTCTCAATTAGTGGCACTGACATTTACCCACTTCTACTTAAGTCAATAACAACTCGCCTTCCTAGGCTGCCCATCTGCCCTTGGCCCACATTCGGCCAATGAACATGACCTGTGGGTCTTACTTCGTAAGGGTTTCTTGGATGCATTCCCCATTCTCCACACTGTTACCTTGGTATTAGTTCAGGACTTTCCTGGATATCATAACAGCTTCTCAAGTGGTCTCTACCTCCAATGTCACTTTTAAATGACCTCTTCTAGACCAAGATTGTCCTCTCCAGACTGTCCTCTCCAGAACCCCATTTAACGTGAGCCCCCAAAGTTGGTCATTTCTTCTTTCACAGCAGCCTTTTCATGCCTATTTCAGGTGTGACCCCACCTCCTAAAGCATGGCAGTGTGCTGATTTCTCTTGGTCTCACCCTCACCTCACCAGCAAAAATTTCTCCTTTTCCTTCCTTGGTCTCTCTCATCTACCAGCCTTTTCCTCAAGGGATCACTCCTCTTTGCATCCTATCTGTAAGCAGTGCGGGCTGACAGCCTAGACACCTTCACAGTGCAATCTCTCAGGCCTTTGCGCAGGTGCCATTTATGTGCCCAAAGATCCAAATTACTAATCTTCAGTCCAGGCCTGCCTGCTGATGCACCTGTACATATAACAGCACCCCCAAACATAGCATGCCCCAAACGGAGTGCCTCAGTGTGTCCCCGAATGTGCTTTTGTTTCTGCTCAAATGTTTCCCATGTTAGCAGTAACTTTATTGCCAACTCACTTGCCCACATCAAGACACACAGAGCCAGCTTCTCAAAGCATGGCCACAGCAGCCTCGCTCTGATGCAAATATGTTCATGTCCCTGTGCAGGTTAAAATAGTTCATGGACTTAAATTGCCTTCTGAACAGTCCTAACTCCTTTGTGTGGTTTGTGAGAGGCTCCGAGATCTGAGCCTTGCTTCATCCTCATCTCTCCCATCCATTGTTCTCTGCTGTTCCCCAGTCCCAAGAAAAGCGTTCTCTCTGGTCTTCATAGCTCAGAACGGATCTTTCTTTCCTCCTGCCCCCCTTCATCTTACAAATCCCTACCTGTGCTTCAAGCCTCTATCTGCACCATCACTGACTAGTCAATGCTAAGTTGAATATACCTTTAGTGAGGAACCATGAAGACCTTTGTTCCCCCTACCATAGCAATTACCGCATGATATCCTAATTACGTATTTGTCGGAGAGCTTAGTAGTTGAGAATAGAGTCCCTGATGTTGAACATGCAATGAAAAGGCAACTTTGGCCTCGCTGACCTCTCCTGGGAACTCTGCGTTGGTTTCTCACTCTCTCCCTCCCCCCTGACCCCAGCTTCTTTACGCCCCCTCTTATTCCTTTGAATACAATGTTTAGGGAGTGCCAACCAGCTTGTGGCTCTCTGCACAGATCCCACTGTTTAGGATTATCCTTTTCTATCTGCTTGTAATGCTATCCCCACATTTCTCCCCCATATAATGTTTAATCGACTGCCTGAAGCCTTCTTACATGCCTGGGTGAGAGGAAGTCCTGGTGTGGACTCCATGGCACATGCGAGTCATCTGTTTAAATGCCCGTCTTCTTTTGAAGGACAAACGTTCCATGAGTGAGACTCTTATTCATATTCATAGTCTTGATGTAAGCACATGCTAACTGTTCCCTAAATGCCAGCTGAACGAGGGGAGGGAGAGAGAATGGAACCGGCATCTATAAAATGCAAGGTGCTTTCCCAGGTGATCTGCAGGGGTAAGAAGAGAGGGAGTGAAATTGTCTCTTTTCTTCCCTTTGCTTTCAAGAAGGCATTGGGTCTTCTGTTTCTAAAGGGATGCAATGGGTTTCTTATCTCTTTTGCATTGCTGGGCACTTTGTCCCACCCCCTGGTGGGACAGATGAAAGGAAGGTAGCGTGTTGGTCAGATCACTCTACGGTATTGTTAAAGAATACTTGTCACCAGATTTTTCTCTTATGAGCAGCCCTTCCCACATTTCCTCCCGTCTGCTTCCCATCTCCTCCTCCTCATGGTTTGAGGGCGTCTAAGACCTGCTGCTCTGCTCTACCTCATAGGCTTACAGGAACAGAAAGAACTCCAACTTTCTTATTTCCACTTTCCAACGTCTCCGCACATGACAGAATAGAAGTGTCAGGCTGAACAAAGACGAAGGTACGGACTTCCTCAGAGAATTGTTAGAAGTTACAGTTGATTAAAATTTGAGAATATTACTTGTAAAATATGGTCTCCTCTATGGAGAAAAAGCCCAGAATATGAATTCATAAATAAATAAAATGAATAATCTCATTTCTCATAAGAGACAGATAAAAATGGATTTTTTTCTTAAAATAAGTCAAAATGCAAAGAAAGAGAATAGGACCAATTGCGAATTTAAATGAATGCCCAACTATGGTAATTATAACTGCATTTCTTATAAAGAGTGAAGCAATTCTTAAGAATTACAGATTAAATTTCATTTCAAACCTCTGTAAGGATAATTATGAAGCAGAAGGTGCCATTTAAAAAGGAATTACTTTTGTAAATAGTGTTTTTTCTCCCTCTTTTGGGTTCTTTGATCACACCAGTTGATTCTGGATGGAACTTTCAGAAAAGTTTCTCTAAATGTAAGCACTTTTTAAAAACGATGTATTTAAAAATATGGTTTGGGAGACTGAGACAACAGAGTAGATATTAAAGTGTTGGTGCCTCACATTTTCTTAAAGAACAAATAATCTGCATTCATTCAGAGCCATTTTCCTACTTGGAAGTTTAGAAAAATTGCTCTGTTCTTCATTTTGCTGAAACTTTGCACATGCTTAATTATGTCTGTTGAAATTTATGCATGTTTTCCCTGTAATAAAACCGTGCCTTTCTGGGATTGGAGCAAAGATACTCTGCCATGTATGAAGTGAGTATGATCCGCTACGAACTTTCTGATAACTAGACTGCTTCTTGAACCCTGACTCTCTGCGGGTGCATCTGTGGGACTTCACTGAACACCTTAAGGGAGCATTGGCAGTAAATTAGATGAGCTACCCTTTTCTCAGAGAACCCAGACTGTGTAAGCTTTAAATTAGTTAAGAGTTACACTGGGCTTTTTCCTTTGTGATCGAAATCTTTGCATGTTTCTTCTAGAGTCTCAAGTCACTTCACTTTTCCTGTGCTTCTACTTCTCACATCTGTTTTTGTGAAAATGACATACATGTCTCATCACTTTGGGAATGATTAGTGATTGTGGGGAAGGAAATGTCCCAGCCCCGAGGGTGGGTTGGGAGCTCTTGCAGAGATTCTAGGATCAACCCCACAGAGAGGAATTTTCTAAATTTAAAGAAAGTTTGAAGATAATGCAGTTGTCTTTTCAAATCTGCTTCTTTTGGAAATTCTTTGGAAAGACGGGCTGTGGGCTAAAGGTCACATTTTAGGTATTCATTAGAAAGCTGTCTTCAGCTATTGAAGGGCTATTGCGTGCTCCAAGTTTGGGCAAAGTGGGATGGTGGGGGTGGTCAGCTGTTCTTACTCTCCACCTTGATCACCTATACAGGTCTCTTTCCAGTAGTCATTCTAATGTAAATCATGTGGCGCCAAGTTGGAGAAATTTAGAAGAGAATTTTGTTATTGTGTTTGCTCTTGAGTTCTTGTTACTGCCAGATTATGACCTCATAGGCAAAGGGAGGTTAGTGAAAGGTGCCTTGAAAGTTCTACAAATTACCTTTGCATTTGTTACTCATTGTTCTGTGAAACTATCTCATAAACCCTTTGAGTTATAATTTATTGGCTTAAAGTAACAGATGACAGTGAGCCTCACCAAGCAAGTGTGAAGTCAGCGGGCTGCTCAATGGCACCATGAGGATTCAGACTCCGGCCGATGGGGAACTACCCAGAGTTTCCACAGGGCAGTGCGTGCTCTGTGTTTATGATCTTTTCCAGCTCCTGTTCTGCTTGTCAAAACATTTCTCCAGAACATGTCCACTCAAAGCCCTGGTTTTCCTGGTTGATAATCTACTAACCTTATAAAATGAATCCCAGCTAGTGTGGTAAGGGGTGCTAATCAGATCATCTGCTTCTTTTCTGAGGATGCTATAACTGCATTTTCATAGAGATAGCCTTTAGATAATTTGTTAATATAAAAGAGTGGATCTAATGTTGACATTCATGTTGCCTGGCCAACAGGTGGGGCAGACACTTGTGGGACATGGGTCTGTTAGTGTCCTTTAAGCTGAAGTATGTGGTAGGCAGCCCCTACTTTGGAAATTCAAGAGGATTGCCCCAATAATGGTGTTTCTACCTTTTAGCACAAATATTATCAAGAAATATGTGTGTGAACATGTCTCCTCCAGTATAACATTATAGTTTTGTTTCTATTTATAGGAATTTATGGTCTTGTTACACCTACTACATGTTCAAATAACTGTTCAAAATGACCCCTTTATATTCACTTAGGGCTCCTGTTCCAGTGGTCTCACTGTGTTCTAATAACCTTCACTGGTTTTGCCACCATGCTGGGCCTGATGATGCAAAACGAATCACCATGTACCTGGTGACCGCCGTAAGGGATAATGGTGGCCCTCAATGGTCTTTAAGTTTTCTTTCAGTTACAACACTCCACATTTCAATGTTTGTCCACTCTAACTGGCCTCTAATCAATGCGAAAACTTCCTCATTCCTGCGTGGTGGGAAGGACAATCTCTGTGTACAGATTCAAGACTGAGAAAGCCTGGTCCCAGGAACTTGAAGCTTTCGGTTGGGTTGCAGTGACCAAAGCTCAGCTCTGACCTTGATAAGTCATTTCTTGGCTGCTGTGAAAGAGATTTTTCACTACTTGAAAGAGATTTGCTGTAGCCCCAGCTACATGCCTTTGGAAGAAATAAAGTCCTGCCTCATTTCTAATCTTTTCTTCATGGAAACACAGAAATCCTGATTTCAGTGACTGATTGGTGCAAAACATTACCCATCTCCCGATATTCAGCCCCTTTTGGGCTTGATGGATGAAGGACTGAGGTCCGTGCCTTTTGCTTTCTTAGAGATAATAAATGGAGCTTACTGGGCCCACACACTACAGAGAGAAGCACCACAGGCCAGAGGGGGGAGCAGGATATTAAAGCACATGGAGTTCACTCGCTTTTGTCATGATAATGTGTTTTTGGCCACCAACATCATCTTAAAGTTTTTCATTGGGCTTTCTTCTCTCCCCCAACTCCCAAACCTGTATTTTAACTGGCTATATATTCGTATAAATCCTCAATTTTTCTTTTTTGAGCTTAGTGCACTGAACATTACTACTCATACATAAAAGATGCCCTGAATATTCCCATCACAGCTGCATAAGTGTTTATTTATTTTAACTTTTTGAGAACCAGGCTCTAAGGTAGTATCTTCAAGAGGCAAACATTTATGGCTTTACTATATGACTTGGCTCAGTTTTTTTTTCCCATCATGTTTGTTGCCAGGAGTAAAAGAGAGAATTAAAGGTATTACAGAGAGTTTTCTTTGTGGTTGATTTTAGGTATCTTGTAAATAGACGGACTATATGGGCATTTAGAATGAAATACAACTATGGAAATCTCCCATAGAGTTTCTTATGGATGAGAATCAAACTCCAATTATTTCCAACTGCAGCTATGAAAATTCATGTGTTAACCTATGCATAGCTATTAATCAGATGAGCTTTTAGCATTGATCGAAGTGAAGTGCCCATGACACAGGTTGGGAAATGCTTACCGAAGCCTTGGGCTGGCTTTGACTCGATTATTTATAGCTTACCTGGATGAAACACCTTCTCTGGGGTTTACTTAATACAGCTCTGCCAGGTGTTTCACAGCCATAGCCCTGGACTGAGCCAACAGCCAGTCCTGCAAGATCTGTTGCTAGAGCACAGATTTCCTATTCTGCCCCAAAACAATCTCGGAAGGGTACGTTTTTTGGTAGAACACTGATTGGTCTATAAGAATCAATATCCCCGTCTGTAAAGGATGCCAGTGTATGTCAATGTTCTTTCTCTTTCCCGCTCCACTTATTAGTCAAGTGATGTTCCTCTAGCTACGGTTTTACAGAGACGATAAAGAGTTTGAATAATTATTTGAGATAGACATTATGAAAATTCCATTTGGCATCTGAAGGTTATCTGGGCGAACTGAAAATCGTCTAAATTAACTGTGTTTTTTCAACAAATATTTATAAATTATAACTATTTAAAATATCTGGATTGATTTTTAAATTGGACCAAAATACAATAGTATAATATAAACGTATAGGTCCTGGACTGACATTTTTGGTACATTTATGCACCTGCATGTGGAAAAAGGCAAAATCCTCTTTGGCAGTGGTGTGGCTAACCTTCTAATGATGTTGAAGTGATCAAAAGAACTTTGAAAAATGGTTGAGAGGTAGAGGCTATACCGTTGTACTGTTAGCATCCTTCTCTCAATAGAAATCTAATATTGATGAGACACACTACATCTCATAAAGACTGACTGCTGATAACAAAGGAATTCCATCAGTTAACTTATGCATAATGATCTGGATGCTGAGAGCATGGATTTTCAGAAGCCTATGGCTGTGCTAGATTGCATGTCATAGATGTTACTCTAAGAAAATAACGCATGAGCTGAGTCTTTTAGGCAAATGATTCTGTGCTCAAAAGAAGGATTCTTGTGGTCAGTGTTGTGTTTTCTGTAGTGAAGTGTTACTTTCAGTATGTCTTTCATTGCTTAAGATACATTTTAGCTCATTCTTTGGAAAGAAAGCAGCTTACAGTAGCCGTTAATCATGATCTAGCCATAGACTTAATCAGGGGGGAGTAAAAGTCCTTTCTTGACACAATTTGCCCACAGAACTTTCAAAGGAAGCAGCCTGGAGTTGTCTAGAGTGAATGAAATAAGAATCCAATGCAATGTAGACAAAATAATTCTCTATTTCAGCACACCTATCTACCAGGTTGATATAGCTATCATTTGTCACAAAGGGCTTTTGGGAAGCTAAATGCAGAGTTCTCCCTTTAGCTAGAAACTTACTTGGCTAGAAGGAAAATTGCTGGGGAGGGTGTAGAATAATTTCCATTCTTCCTTCAGAAATGTGCTCACCCTGCATTCTCTTGTATTACAATAGAAGAAATGAGAGTATTGAGTGTTCAAGCAATCTCTCCTGTCCCCGGGGGCTTGGGATCCTGTTCGAGAAGTCTTTACAGTTTTGCATAACTGCAACCATTTCCAGAGCTCTCCAGAGATTTCCTTCTGACCCCTCCCCTCAACCTCCACCCCCACAACCCAATTCATAAAGGATTTGAAAAATATTCTTACATTTCTTAGTCATCATTTGTAAGAATTAATGGGATATTGTATTCCCAGGAGAAAATAACCTAGTCAATTAAAATGGTAAAAATAAAAACTTGTTAAAGAAATGTAGTTTGCTTTTCTGAGTTAAGGACTGAACTTACACTATCATGGCATTTCTCAACATCTTTTTGTAATTTCTTGCTCTTTCTCTATTTCCTCTACTAGACTCTAAGTTCTATAAGGTCAGGACAGTATATGTCCTATTCATTGTTGCATCTCTAGGTGAACATGAGATTTGGTGGTGCTTACAAATTTGTTAAATAATTAGAATAATAAATGACCCCAAGGAATAGGACACGTGGGGAAAATATGATGAGAGTGTAGGTGTATAATTTCCTCCCTAATAGTGAGGATTTTTGGAATTTAACTAACCAAATTTAAAATATGGAAAACTCCTTGGCTCAAATTAGGGGTGACTCCATTCCCTGAGCCAGGCCTAATTTTTAGTTATTTTTAAATAGGCAATTATGCAAAAAAAACAAAAAACAGAACCCCTCCCCTCAAACCCAAACATCTAAGTGTTCAGTTTCATGTGTGGTTGTGACGTGTGTGATCCTGCAAAGATTTACACATGTTGTAGTGTGACTTCTTTGAAGATACCAGTTACTTTCTTGTCTTTTATTTTTCCCCAAGAGAAAGGGAGAAATAACTAAAGATATTAAGGGCACTTCCTGACTATAAAACTCCACGTTCTCCTGGAACATGGCACCAGCCGTAGCAGGAAGGATGCCCTTTCTGTTCCAGGAACTTAGAGACATTGCTGCTGGAGAGAGAATTGCTGGGGAACTGTTGAAAGAGGTGTCCTAACATCCACCATAATGAGAGTCCATGTGATCCGGTGGAGGAGTAGGGGCAGGCAGAGGAAGGGGAGGATGTAGGTGCAGAGTGGGTTGGTGGGTCAGGCAGTGAGCTAGATTTGGGGGCAACAGACTAGGATAAAACTCTGTGGCTGAGAGATGTTTGTAGACCAACTAGTGAGAGGGCACAGGCATACGTATTGGTATTTTACCCTCCACCCGTCCCCCCACACAAAGACCAGTGATTTTCCAACTTTTAAAACTCATGTTTCTTTTGAAAATTCAACTTGGTTCAACTCAGCGCAACAAACCTCTCACAACCCAGCCCCCTGTGTGTGTGGTGTATAACTGGAGGGGCATGTGATCCTGCTGCTCCTTGAAAGTCAAACAATGCTATTAACTGGTGATGGCAACCCGGTCGGACACAGGCTCTAACTGCAGGGTGGGCAGGGTTGTGGGGATACAGAGCGGGGAGAGAGGGTCAGCCCTGGCTCTTGCACTGAGCTGGCATGGCAGAGATCACGTTTTCACACCACTGAGTTCTTTCCTCTGCTCCAAGCTCTGTGTTTTGTTTGAGCTGCAGAAACAAGGTTTAGTAAAGCAAAATATACCAAGGAGGGGACATACTCTGAGGTAGCGCCTACACTGTACGTTTCATGACCATAACCCCAGGAACACCCAATGGCAATTGGTAATGGGGATACCCCACGAGGCAGACAGTGGCACCACGCAGGGCCCTGGTCTGGTTTTGCTCAGTTTTCAGCCTGGCTTCCAACACTGTGCTAGGCACATAGCCCACATTCAATATTGATATTTGCTGAATGCATTGATACATGATGGTCCTATGGGGATACACTAAAAACAAATACCCCACTGAATTATGAATGAGGTGGGTGAGGAAAAACTTAGAAAGGATTTATTTTTGGCTAAAATCATACCAGCCATAATCAGAAATATATAAAATTTATTTAATATTTTCATTTTACTCCCTAGGGAAAAAGATGTTTTATTGATGATATTCCTGCAAGATGTCATTGCTATATGCTTGACAACTTAAACTTTATATTCATGACTAATGGAAAAATAAATATACAACTGAAATAATATAAGCTTTATGTAAGGGAAAATTGGAGTTGTTTTAGCAAAAATATTTATTTGTAAACTTTTTTTGTCCATCTAAAAATTTTTATACTTAATATACGATTGGTGTCCAGATGTAAATTTAATTCAGTGGATAGTCCCAAAATATTTTGAGTTTATACCAATAATAATAATAAGAGTTCCATGGTTGTTTCAGCCCATTCACTAAATTCAGACTTTAATCCTTTGGGGGATTTTTAAATAAGAACAGTGAGCTAACTATGATCATTAAGAGATTCTTTATATTGTACATTAATATGTGTCAAGATAATATGGTGGGTTTCAGATATTTCAAATGTAGATAACGAGAGAGGGAAGGCAGTCTCAACTCGTCTATTAACAATACTGCTAAATTTCTATTTACTGGTTTGGAAATACATTTTTTCCATTGCTTACACATTTCATAATTATCAGCAGATGTGCCTTAATAAGAATGGATTATTTCAACCAAAGTAAATAGTTCATTGAGTCATCAATGAAATGCATATTTGGCAAGCCACAGTGAAAGCATTAACCAATCTGGGTCCTCCCCCTCCTCTACTGTTTGCAGATTGCTTCAACATTCAAATCTATAAGCCACTTAGCATTTGACAACTCCTGCTGAGGCAGAGCTTTGCCAATGCTGAGTAATAGATTGTTCGGTAGCTCAGGAAAATGCATCAGAATTATGGAAAGAAGGATGGCGTCCGTGGTATTGAAAAAAACTCCCTCTTCTACTGCTCATTCTGTAGCTTTTAATCCAGATCATTGTAAACCTGCCCCTTCAGCCCTGGGGAAGGACTGCGTCTGCCATGAGGAATTACGTCCATAATATACTAGGGTTGTAGAGAATCACAGAGAAAGAGTTGAAAATAAGAGCACCTCCTTCTTCAAGTTAAAAGAATGCTGACACTTCTTTGGTAGTAAAATAAATTAGGCTTCATTTGAGTTTATTAAATCTGCATATTGCAAATCTGATGTTCTGTGGGATGCTGCAACTGATTCTATGGATTTTAAAACAAATGATGCATTTATTTTAGCAAATTTTACTTTTATACTTTTACTAAAACAGGACTGTTCTACTTAATCATATTTTAAATTTCTATTTTAGATTGCATAGGCATTCTTATTAATTCTGATTAAAATATACTAACTGCTATCTGAAATAAAGTTGAAAAGTAATACTGTAAGTAAATAATTAATTACACGCATTTTAACACGCAGGTCCAGTATGTTCTAGGGGAGAGACCTGAGCTGATACAATGTTAACTTAACTTAGACACTGATAAACAATGCGGCCTAAGCTAAATTGTTAGTTAGCCTCACAGTCAAGTATGTAACTTTAGCTTAAAGAATATCAAGTCTACAGTGAAAATGCCTTTCAGATAACAGTCAAATTCCTGAGAATTAACCAATGGATAGTGGCAGGTGAAAAACAAAAAGTGTGAACACAGGGGACAGGTTCGCTGGTGTCTGCCTTTAGTCAATGAGTGAGGGACGTCCTCCTGGTGGGTCCTGCACATTGCTTCCCCATCATCTATTTTGTGTGTGGTTTTGCTTTTGCTATGATCCAGGGAAGGTAAGTTAAGCTGCTGTAGAAGGTGTTTAGTTATGATTGGTTGTATGTTATGTATGCGGCAAACTGTTCATAAGCCAGTCTCCACTGCTTCCCTGAAGAACAGAAATAGTAAGAAATGAAGAGACACGACTTGTTCTGTTTCTCTTACTGGGATAACAAACTCCATGTCTGTAACTTATTTTTGTGACTTTAAAAAAATGTTGCAACTGCTCCTATTCTGCCATTTAATTTAGGGCCTTAGTGGTCTCTGATCATTAGGGAATGAGATATTTTGGTTAATAAGACATCGTGGTTGACATAATATTGGCAGTTCTCTTTCATGTCCCGCTGATGAATGTTCTGGACGTGCCATCATCTCTCTAACTACTCCATGGCTTTCTATCTCATTTCCCCACTCCCAGTCTTGAGTCCCTCCAAACTGATATCCTTAAAACAACCAGAGTAACTTTTAAGTGCAAGTCAGATAGCACCAAACTTTTGTTCAAAAACCTCCATGTGTTTCCATTGTCTTTAAAATGTGCATATTTCCCTCCAAGGCCTCCAAAGCCCATTCCCACCTGACTCCCGAGAGGTCCCCACTGCTCCCCTGTGATTGCACTCTTCCCACCGCTGCTGCCATTGTGTGGTCTGAACATGCCTTCAAGGTGCCCGCCTGTCCTTCGCTGGGGCTTTTCTGCTAGGTCACAGCTGTACTTCCCTCTTTTTGGTTTCTTTTGGGTGAAAGCAGAGTATGAAGTAACAGCAAAGTCCACCAGGTTACAGTAAGAGATTGCCTTTTTCCATCTTCATTTACTGAACCAGGAAGCCCAGGCAGCCACGCCAAAAATGATTTTGCTCCCTGAAATGAAATCATGGTAGTCATTGGAGTTTTGTGCTTTTGAGCGTTCAGGACTTTGTAATACCCGTAGGAACATTACTTGAATTTTTAAATTTATTGATATTTCTTTTATAAATTTTATTTTTCAATTATAGCTTTTATTCAACATTATTTTGTATTCATTTCAGGTGTACAGCATAGTGGTCAGATAATCCTGCACCTTATAAAGTGATTCCCCCGGACACTGCAATTTCTATAATTTCCTCTATGCCTACCGCAAAAAGGCATTGGATTAGCTTCTGAATATGAAGTCCGTTAGAATTCCTGAAAATGTACTAAATTTGGGGCCCTCATCTTTACTTTTATCAGCAGCTCTGGTTCTATTGGCATGGCACCGTGATGTGGTAATTATTGGTTTCAGGCCTCGAGTGAAATTCTAGGTTTGCCACCTCTCTCTATTCATCCATCCATCCATCCATCCATCCATCCATCCATCCATCCATATTTCTCATCTATCTATCTACCTACCTATCTATCTACTACCTAATATTAATATCAAATAAATAATAATAGCCAAGTTTTCAGAACGCCAAGTACACAGGAGGAAAAAAATGCTTGGACTGTGTCCCTCTGGGTAAAATTGAATAAATCACTGTGCGGGTTTTAGTTTTCCACATGCATCTGAAGGAAGCTGGTATTTGCTCGGTGCCAAACTCTTAGGAAGATCAGGCAATTTCTCTGATAGCGTCTGTAAAGTGTTCTGACCACCTCAGCACAGGATGTTCCACAAACACGTACCAACATAATCAGCATGTCTATCTCCTCTGCACCGAGCAGAGTGGGCTATTTGCCATCCATCTCACGCTGATGCTGTGGGGATTCATGAGATAGCATCTTTAGGTACTTAAAGCGCCTTGGGATCAGGGGGTTTAGGTAAGGACAAGGGGACCTGATGATTATTAATCCAATACATGACACTGCCTGCTCACTGTCTCTCTTCACCGAGACTAGATGTAAATGATTTATCAAGCCCACACTGAAGGACACGGCAATGTAACATTAAGTGGCCTTGGAAACTGGCATGTGTGTGCCTTGTGTGTATGCACGTGTGTGCATGTTTGACATGTTATTTGAATCCAGTCTCTTAGGCAAGTATATTTCCTTTCTGAACTATTTTGGTTACACTTAACATAATGAAATGTGATTGAAAGTTTCAGACTTTGGCCTATGAAACTAAACATTATGAATTGCACACTTCATTAGGAAGAAAAAAATAATAAAGTGAAATATAAAATCGTTTTAGTAGCTTTGCGACAAGAGCAGACATAACCATTTTTGGTCATTGTTTTACCAAATCTATTGGTGTGCAAGCAATAACAGCCTATACTGACATTTTGTCCTCCTTAAACAGGTTTTCCTGTCCCTGTAGATGGCATTTCGCTTTTCAAGGAATTTGATAATCAAGTTGAGAACTGAATTTTGAAGTAGAGATAGGATCAGAGGGGCGCTAGAATTGATCAGGCACAAGTTAAATTATGATAATGTAGAAAAATTATAACTACATGCCCTCAGTGCTGTGTGTTGAGAGGCACGTGGGAGGGTTCTATGTCACAGACAAGAGGCTCCAACACAACCTTTCGGACAGGCAACCCACCCCTCTCTTTGTCTTTTAATCCCTCTGTCTCTCCATCCACCCCTCTGTCCGTATTTCGATCCATCCATCTACCCATCTCTTTTTTCCTCTCTGCCTTTCATTTATTTGTCATACATCACAGAAGGTAGTAAATTACACTGTATATCTTCGGTCAGGATCTGTCTTCTGAATTCCTGATGCTGCCGACTCTGCACCTCCCCTCGGATGTTCTTTAAGGGCATTACGAACGGAGAAAACCTGGAAATGCACAGAAGCTCTTCCCACACCATGTAGTCCAGCCTGCCCTGGCCTGGGTCTGCTTTTCTGGAAGGTTCTACTTGTCTGTAAACGCACTTGATAGTTCCCAATAGAAACCTAGCACACCTGTCCTCTCCGTCATCCCCCATTTTCAACTAGTAACCACGTCCTACTCTATATCCTATTTCTCTCCATTAATCTTATCAATTGTTATTGCTGCGAGAATAAAATGACTCCTTTTTAGTTTTCAAACTTGCAAATGAGACACTTAACTATTACATCTGTTTAGTTTTCCTCCTCTGCAGGGAGCCATCAGATCATTCCAATCAGGGGACCGCTTACCTAACAGACCAAAAGGGCATTTGCGAGGGATTTGGGATTCTCCATGTAACAGTTATAATCACCTCACTGGCCCACCAAAGGTAAGGAATTAAATGTGCATGTAAATTACTGTTTCCTGACAATAGTTTGTTATGTGTGTGTGCTAACATTAAAAATTAAAATTGTCTAAAGATTAAAATTTCCTATAGTAATGATTTTTTTAGTAGTAAATTATACTCTACTTCCTTAAACAAAGACTGTAGAACATAGTAACTTCGTGTTTTCTTAAAGAGTCAGAATTGACATTTTGGACGTCAGCTATTTTATTACTATGTAATAAGCTGCTGCCTTGTATTGGGATGTGTAGGGCCTGTTTCCTATTTGCTAAGTTGCTGAAGGCACCTGTACTTTTAAAGTTCGAACTTCTATTACAGTCATGCTCAGATCTGATTCAGTCGGTGTGTCAGTGTAAAATTACATGTTACTAGAGGCAAGGGGTAGATCCATAAAGTTTTCTTCATGTGCTCTTAGCTCAGAGTTTGCCCAAATAAATTGAAGATTTTTGATGGTGAAAATTTTTAAAGATGAACTTATCTTATAACTCCATTTTTAAGCAAAGGGAAAGGCTAATGAAGTTCATATAAGTTAATAATTTCACATTAGTCTTGCCTTGTATGTCATCTGGTCTTCAGAGACTGTGTGTTTTAATACATAGTGTATTTGCTCCAATAGAATATGATCTACAAAGAATCATGACCAATTATAGATAATTTGAATAATGCTTTTCTGCTGCTGAGAAAACCGTTTCACAGGGGTGTAAATGTAGTTGGAAGCAGACAATCCTCCCGTTCAGCCCCCTGTCCCATGTGTCTGCCCTACTTGTAATGGAGAAATAGCTGGGTTGTGAAAGAGCCCCATTCAAGCAGGACTGTCCTACATTTTGATCTGGGTGAAACTGGGGAAAGCAAACACGTATTTCGACTGGAAACAGGGTGGCCTTCTGGGAATTACAGCCTCTCGGCCCATCATTTGCCCTGATTTTTCTGAAAGAAAATGTACCAGTGACCATTTGGGATGGCTTGCTGTCACCAATGGGAATCTAAACTAACTTAACTTCCCTTATGTAAGTCCTCATCCACTACACATGGATTTGGATGTGGTGGCCTGGGGTTGTCCTGCCCCGAGCTTCAAAAGGGTGTGTTTCCTCGAGAGTACACAGACTCCACATGTATCAGCAGGGGTCCTGCTTCCTTCGCAGTCGTATTTGGGGAAATCAAACAGCCCTGGAGAAAGGGTAGCAGGTCGTCCAGGAAGATGTTAGCATGAGGATCAAATTTCCCTTTCTAAGCCACTTACTACCCAATTTAGAGTCTGCTTGCTCACAGTCTGTTGGTCATCTAGATACTAGATCTTAGAAACTAACGCAGATAAGATTGCTGGGGCCAGAGCCACCAGGGACCCTCCAGTCCAGACCGGCATTCAGGACAGGTTTGGAAGGACTGAAGACAAAACATTAAGGCTCACTGTGTCAAGCTCTTTCCATTCCAGCCATTGTTTCTCTTCCTCCTACCTCCGTCCAACCCATTTCATCTTCTTCGTTTTCATTTTTCAAATATGGTTACGACATGAGTGGTTTCAAGCAGAAATAACAGGGATTTGAACAAAGAAAACTGACAAAGTGTACCCTGGGACAAGTTTGCCTGAAATATAAATTGTTTTTATGGGCATATACCAGTTTTCTTGCCAGTCCGGAGCTGTCACTTTGTGTTATTTTCACTGTAGAGGCTGAGGAGGTTCGCCGAAAAGCAAGCAGCTACGAATGAAGGAAGCAGAGAATGAGCGAGGCAGGGTGAGTCCCCTGGCAGCTCAGGGCCGGCCCCGCACACAGGGGAGCATTTCCCAGCTCGCGTCCAAATATGCCACGCACACGGACACACACAGACAGGTGCACAGACACACAGTCACACACAGGGAAGCATTTGCCAGCTCCCGTCCAGCACACCACACACACAGACAGATATACAGACACACACACAGAGTCACACACAGGGGAGCATTTCCCAGCTCACGTCCAAACATGCCACACACACACGGACACACACAGACTGATACACAGACATACAGCGCCACATGTAGACATGCACACAGACACAAAGATACACACAGACACACACATTCTACTTACTCAAAATTCTCATGTTCTCTCCTTGAATATACAAAATGACTGAAACAAAGGCAGGAAATTTCCATGAGTTCTCAGCCGTGAGCAAAGAGAAAAATCAAAATTCTGTTTCTCCACAGTTTTAGAGCCTGAGTTAAAAGAGATGGATGGTTTTCAGCTCTTCACCTAAGTATCACCAACTCCCCTCTTGCCCATTTTCATCCTCAGCCGATCGGTCATCATTAGTGTGCCGCACCTCTGACTGCAGGGCAGAGTGGTGCCGGGCCTACCCCATTAATCAAGCAACAGATGGAGAATTAAGGCCCATGAAACTGGAAAACTGGAATCCTTTCTTTCTCCCCCCGCTCCAAGATTTATGTACATTACCCAGAGGCTAGGCTCACTGAGAGATGTTTATGTCCGGACATGCTCTACAAATGGTGGTTCCGGTTCATGCATATGTATGTGTGTATATATGTATGTACTTCTGTGTGTTCACACAGCTGAGCCAAGTACTGAATCCGTATTTTCCAAAGTACTTTTCAAGACATGCCTTAAATATAAGCTTCGTTAAACATACCAGGGTCTGCTAATGCCAGTGTTTAGGGAACACTCTTCATTCCCTTGGGGGGTTTTGACGCTAAGTGCCTCAGCTGTGAGCACCTTTTAATATTTACGGAGGCCCGCAATGTGATGAGCACTGAATGGGGCTGATGGGGGTAAATGTTCAAGGATGGCTTGATGTTGCTTAATTCCGAGGAAGCAGGAGAGGTAAGTGTGTCTCCCTGGCTAGGAGTGGACCTCACACAGGTATTATTCTATAAGGACAGTTGACCTGCTTCTCCAGACAACTGGAACCAATGGGGTGTGTGTATATGCAGAGAAAGAGATTTATTTTGTGGAACTCGCTCACATGATTACGGACTCTGGTAAGTCCAAAATCTGCAGGGTGGGCTGGTGGGCTGAAGACCCAGAAAAGTGCCAAAGTCAAAATTTAGGTTTGAAGCCCTTTTGTGGCAGAATTCCCTCCTGCTTGGAGGAGCAAGTCTTTTGTTCCAGTCAGGCCTTCAATTGATTGAATGCTATCCATTCACATTATGCAGGGCAGTCTGCTTTATACAAGGCCGACCAGTTTAAATGTTAATCTTATTCCAGAACAGCCCCCCCAGACACATCCATGATGTTTGACCACATATTTGGGACAAATGAATGTGGAGCCAAGCTGACTCATACAATGAACCATCAGATTTACTCTGAGCAGAGGCTGATTGGTAGTGGTGGTGGGCTCCACCAAAGTCAGGTGTCCCTCTTTCTTTTCAGACCCACAACTGTGTGGTTTGTATGTGCATGGGTACACCTGTGTACCCACACCTGGGTCAAGACATGGTGTGCATCCATTTCCTGGTTAGGCTGCCTTATGTACCTTTCCAGTCAACCCTCCCCACCCCCAGACCTAACCACTTTCTCATTCCCATCTCTATGCATTATTTTTGTCTAGTTTTGCTTATTCATGACCTTCATAGAAATAGAATTGTTTAACATTGGCTTATTTGTCTCAACTTTCTTTCACATAAGATGTTTTGGATTTATCCACAGGGTTTTCATAACTTAGATCTTTTTTTTTTAAGATTTTATTTATTTAGTTTTAGACAGAGGGGAAGGGAGGGAGAAAGAAAGGGAGAGAAACATCAGTGTGTGGTTGCCTCTTGCGTGCCTCCGATTGGGGACCTGGCCCACAACCCAGGCATATGTCCTGACTGGGAGTCGAACCGGTGACCCTTTGGTTTGCAGGCGGGCGCTCAATCCACTGAGCCACACCAGTCAGGGCTCATAACTTAGATATTTTAATAACAAAAAAATCAGAATATGGGAATTTCTGCGTCTTGGTTCCTATGAGTTCCTCTTTCGTTTCTTATTTTGCATCTGATGATTTACTACTTCTCTTCCCGTGCTACTTTTGTTCCCACACACTTTTGCATTCTATACCTTGTTTCCTTATTACTAATTGCAGAAAAATCTTACATCCATGGTCAGCAATTGCTCAAGACACGCCTTAATTGTGGAGTCCTCATTACTTGTCGCATGTAGTTAAAATGCTGAAGCTTTCCTGCATCCCAGCTTTTCAACACTATCTCTCAGGACCTAGGAATGCCCTCTTTTTCAGTGCCCCCTTGTTCTGAGGTCTGCCTGTTGTACAGAACCAGAGTGGGGTGAATTATGTAGGTCACCACTGTGTTTACCTGGGAGAAATGACTCCCAGGTTGAACACTACCTAAAAAGCATCTCCACTCCTGTACAGAAGTCATTTTTAAAAACATCATCTTCTCTCAATGCACTAAATCCCAACATCCTTTCCATCAGTTTTAGCCTTTGACTTTGCTGTCAGACCCATTTGGTGGGGCCTGGGTAACAGATGCTTGGATGCCTTTGTTATCTTTTGGCTAAGCTACAGCTGTGCTGGAGCAGTAGCGTTGTAACTAGGTCTCCAGTTCCTGAGCCGATACTTTGCTGTTCATGTCGGGCTGATCAGATTCTGGGCTCATACAAACTCACTGCTGTGCAGAAAACAGTTGTGCACTAACTCTAAAAAGTCACACAGACCCGTGTCCCCTGGGGAACCTCCTGATCAGCTTTAAGAGCATCCTGAAAAGTGCTCTCAGGCCTTCCTGATCACCCGGAATTCTAGAACCGTGTTTTACCAACTAGACCAGGATGCCTTAAGGCTCATGAGCTCATATCTCACTGTGAAGCACTGCTGTGGTAGCCAGTCAAGTGGCAAACAAAACAACGTAAAGCAAAACAAAACAAAACCTGCAGAAGCCTCAGAATGATAGTCGAGGCTCATGTTCATTCATTCAGATGCTCAAAGCTTGCTGGGCTGTTTTATCTGGTATTTCCTTGGCTTTCTAACTATTTCTATACATGCTCTTGTTTACGCTACTGGAATTTACCCTCGGCTGAACTGTCAAAATCAATTCAGCTGAAAGACCAGCATTGTATCCTTAGCATCAGGAAGAAGTACATTGTAAGCTTTAAAGATAAAGAATTTAATGTGCTAAGAGAAAGCAAAGGCAATGACGTTGGTGATACACACTTGGTGTAAACAGAGTTTCTCATTCCCACCTCTTGGAATAAAGCGGCATAGATGTCAGAGAAACTGATAACATGCTAGTAGTGTAAACATCATAACCTGTTTAAAGCCTTTCAACAAATACAGAGCATGATCCCCAACCGCGGGTGTTCTGCTCTTTAAATATAATCCCTGATTCCTTTTGTTCTACCTTCCCTCCCTCTTTCGCCCCTTCTCTCTGCGTCTTACATCCCCTCTCTCTTTAGTAAGCATCTGAGTGGACCTACTGTGTACCAAGTATCTTTCTAGCCTTTGATAAGAATCATAGCAGATAAGGACCCAGCCCTCATGGAATTCTTTTCCCCTTCCCCTCCCTCTTCTTCTGATTGGTTTCTCACCAGACCATTGGGTTAGACCTAGAGCAGCCTAGTAACAACGAAGCAATGCCACCCGTATCTGCCAACTGCCCCCGAGAACCTCGTCAGAGGAACCATGGCACTCGACTAGCCTCTCGCACCTGGGCCGGGAGCTCAGAACAAAGGGTATGGGAGGTCCCTTGAGTGCAACTGTGTTTACTAGTGACAGAATATTGCCATTGGTTCTGTACCCCCACCAGGTCCCCACCTGTCATCAAGACCCCTGTTAGCTGTGGATTAGGCTTCCTGGAGGTCAGTGACTATGTTGCTGAAATGTGAGCCTATCTCAGAGGTGGCCATTGCTGCTTCTGAGGACGCCAGCCTAGAAGAGTAGGTGAGCAACGTTGAGACACTGGAGCTGCCTGCCTCACTCTCGGATACCTTTGTTGGCTTTTAATTATTTCAAATTCTCTTTTGCTTCCTGGATATCTAGAAACCCTGAGTCATTCTCCCCTCATTTTAGTGAGCCTGGACTATAGCCCTGGCTGTGCCTCCATGCTGCTCCCCAGGGAAACTGAGTCTGGGACAAAGGACTGGTGGCATATTGCTCTCCCTGAGAACATTTCAATTTCTAAAACGATAAAAAAAAAAAAAGGCTTGATTTATGTCATATCTTATTTACACTGAACCTCACTCCTCTTGTCTTCCTAATACCCGGCCCAGGCATTATACATGGTAGGTGCTTGCTTAGTAATTAAATAAAATTGGATTATTAAGGTTATTAAGGCACGCTCTGAATTGGATCCTTCTGTCTATCCTTGCTGCTTTATTCAGCTTGACATTAAGAAATTCACAAATGCAAAGAAATCTCTCTCACTAAAGAAAAAGGAAACTGGTGAAGCCATTTAAAAAATTTTACTATGCAAGCTTCTATAGACTTGGGGCTACCAAGTTTAAGACCCACAAAGTTCCCTATGTAATTTCTATCAGAGACTATCAATCTACTTGGAAAGATCCCACTTTCTCAGCACTTCTAGGAATATTTAAGATACAGACCCTTTTACCACAGAGTTATATTAATAAGGTTGAACCATCAGATACAGTTATATGTGTAGGAGGTTGATAAAACCCCACAGCTCCTGTCCTCTGCCTCTAGATTTCTGGTTCTGGGGTTGTCACTTCCTCATTCACGGTAGGTGGAGACGCGGGGACATTTTCCACTTGGGACTCTTCTTTACCCCAGAGCATTTTCCCAATAGTCGCCCTCTAATTGCTATGGAGAAAACTCCTGGGGCTGGATGTCCCGCCCTTCCAGGTCCCAGGGGCAGCCCAGGATCTGCTGCTTATCCACAGGTCGGGTCTGTGACCTGGCTGAGGAAAAATGTGCCTGTGTTTAACAGGCAAGGAGGGCTTGATTCAAGATGGCGCCCCTGTGGAAAGGCTGAACTCAACTCACCTCCTGTGTAACCAGGCCGGTGGGAGGGCTTCTCAGTGCTGGAGTGAATGGGTGGAAAAGTCCTGGAGGACATTAGGGGGAGGTTGGTCCATGTGATTTAACCATCTGACCATCCGTGTGGGCTCATTGGCACTTATGGAACTTAGCTGTGCTCCCCACACAGAGGGGAATGTAGGAGCACTCTCTCTTTTTCTCTCTTTTATCCTTGTTCAATTACAGGTGTCCCAGTTTTTCCCCTATTGCTCTCCTCTGCCCCACCCACCACCCTGCTCCCTTAGTCAGTCCCCACCCTGTTGTTCATTACCATGGGTCTTTTATGCATTTTCCTCCACTACACACTTCCTCTTCTTTCCCCTGTTATCCCTCTCCTCCTTCCGCTCTGGTTGCCGTCAGTTTGTTCCTTATTTCCACGTCTCTGCTTCTATTTTGCTCATTTGTTTGTTTTGCTCATTAGGCTCCACTTGTAGGTGAGATCCTATGATATCTGTCTTTTGCCGCCTGCCTTATGTCAATTAGCACGATGCTCTCCAGTTCCATCCACGCTGTTACGAAGGGTAGGAGCTCCTTCTTTCTTTCTGCCGCATAGTATTCCATTGTGTAAATGTACCACAGTTTTTTTAAAAATCTTTCTTGTTAACTACCTTTCAAAGGGATGTCTCCCAGGTCCTGGAAAAAGGCATCACTGGCTTTCAAAACTGGCCCTCAGGCTGGAGAAAATTTAGTTTCATTTCGGAGGAAGTGAGAAACCATTGCAATCCCAAGTTTTCTAAAGCAAACACTCTCAGATAGGGAGGGCAGGGTCCTAGAGTCGGAAATAAACACTTCTGAAGTGAGTCAAGCCAAGAGGAATGGCAGGCTGACCTTGGTAGCTGCTCATCCACTTACTTTGATCGAGCTCTTGGTCTCCTTCACTAAATACTTGCCGTGTGTACGAGGAAGGAATGTAAGTCCAGTTGCTCCTTTCCCTTGCACAGGTCACATTCTCCTCTTTGCTCACAAACTCCTGCTTTCTTACTCCCTGGGGACCTTCTTCGCATCCCTCTCTAATCCTACATTTATTGAGGAGCTCATCCCTCACTTGCCTTCTAAAAGAGGGTAGAGAGGTTCAGCCTCATTACCTCTAGCCTTTAGAGTCTGAAATTAGCTTCTGAGCTCCTATAGGACAAAGACCATGTTGTGATGGAGTTTCAGGTTAAACACACCAACGAGTAAATTGGGCACTGCTTTGCCCCCAGCAAAGAAAGTTCATTTGATGACTCAGTGGTGAAGGCCGTTGGCACAGAAAACGAAAGAAAATGTGGGCTTTTGTGCCGATTAAGACTACAGACAACAGAGACGATTTCTTAGCATTCTTTGAAGTTGGAATATTCACCATGTACCTATGGTAAATGCCGAGTACAATTCACTCAAAAATTTCAGCGCCAAAGAAAATGAGGAAGCAAGTACCAGTATCTGCAGGAAACAATGATGGAGCCAGTCTGCACAGGTGAGAAAACACCAGATGGTTTCAAGTCTGAGCAAAATAAAAGTGTCCATTGTGTAAATAAAGACAAGCCAAGTTCAAGTAAACATAAGCCAAACCAAAAAGAATGTGTGAAGAACCTGATAGCAAACAGTCCTGAAATGACTGAGGATTGAAGACCGTGCAGAAATTAAGTTCAGTCAACTTCCCAGAGCCCAGGCTGTCCTGGGACCTCTGTCACAGGGAAAGACAGAAGTCAGTACCTCGTTACTGTCCTAAGGAGCAGTCACTTGCTTCATTGTGAGTTGGAAAGAAGGAACAATAATTGACTGAGGCTTGTGAAGAAAACCTGCTAATGGAAGATTCGGGCAGGACTCAGGAGAGAAAAGAGCAGAAAGGAGTGGCTTGTGGCGCTCAGCTCTGCTGTCCTCACTTTGCGGGAATCCCGACTTCCCAGGTAGAAGTTTAATGGCTGGGTTAGTGGGAGGAAAGGAGACCTGGTAGAGAAAGACTCCCCCTACTCGCTCCAGGCCCAGAGCAGGACAAGGGAAAGCTCTTCAGGAGGGAAAGGAGAGCGAACAAAGAAGCAGAAAGGGCAGACAAGGAGAGAGAAGCTGAGGAAGTCAAGAACCTGGGAAGCTGGCCCTCCCACACCAAGGACAGCACTTTTCCCCAATGACATGCCAAAACCTCACTGGCCTCCCATTGGCCAGCACCCCTCATGACCTGATGTATGATGTCCTCTCTAAGCATCCTTTCCTGAAGGTGAGAGCAGGAGGAGATATGTAATTGTGGGCTGCTGATCTAGCACCCTTGCCACCATCAGTAAGTGTGGGCCACAGGTATTTCAGGTACAACTGAAGGGGACAAAGGAAGGAGCCCAGAGAGGGCAAGAGCTGTGTGGCCCGTGGACCGTGTGCAGAAGCAGGCTGAGTGCATGAGCAGGAATATAGGGATGGAATTTTTAACCTAGGGGTCCACAGGGGAACATCCCCGGTGTGGAATTTTGAATAAGATGCATTTATGAACTTACAGATCTAATTTTTTTGGTAGCTTTACCTAGTTTTGATCATTTAAAAAAGGGTCATTGTTGCTTTTATAGAAAGTTTTGATATATTTTTAATATCTTACTACGATGACCTACACTGTCTTTGACAAGCTAAGAACCGTTATGTCAACCCCACACAGAAGTGTAATTACAGTATTCACCTTTTAAATATTCACATGTTCTTTTCCTTTTTGTTTCTTTTTTTCCTTTTATTATTATTATTTTTGCATGTGTGCATGTGTGGCTTTCATTCTACCGACATCATTGCCTTGATAGAAGGGAAGCTGAGTGTTAAGGATGAATGACCATTTCTTCAGCATTTGATAGCTTAACATCATGTATCCCTAATGAAAGATCTAATCCAGATTACTCTCCCCAAAGTTGTCATTTTAAGCCCATAGAAGTTCCTTTTTTTTTTTTTTTTTGGAATAACAGTAAAAGATACTGAAGTAGGAAACCCCTAGTGCATTAAATTTTTATTATTTCCAGACAAGGTAAAATTACAACTCCTATTTCTATTGCACTTGGGAGGATTTAAGACCTCCATACCTACATTTTTAAAAGGTTAGGGAGAACTGTACACAGCTGATATTTGAGTGTATGACCAAAGTGTCCCTCATTCTTAACTCTATGCTTTTAATGTGTCAGATACATTGGCACCAGCTCACCGCAGCATATAAACTCCCCTACATGCCACCTCATGTTGCCTGACCAAGTGACTTCCTTATTCAGTGTGTTCTACATGCTGCCCATGGCGTCATTCTTCTTGGCATTTTGTCTGCTGAGGAGAACCCACCTCCCACTGGCAAAAGACTGAGTCTACACTTAGCTTTCAAATGCCACTATTGTTTTTAGATATTTTAAGTGATTGTCATTATCCTTTCCTTGGTGGCCAAAGAGGAGGGCAAAAATTCAAAATTTGCAACATTTCTTGTCATATCATGCCTAATTTGATTCTGTGTTTGGAAATTCTGAGAATTAGCTATAATGTTCGAATTACTAACATTGCATTTTTCATCCCAAAATCAAGTTGTCAACGTCAACAAGGAGTTTCCGAAAGACAGGAAAGAATGCTATTAAGAAAGATCACAGGGAGCCTTCCATGGCACAGAGCTGAGCTGCAGGGTAGCTTACGCCCCGATCTGAATCTTTCCTGTTCTGAGTCCTGCTCAAAACCTGTAGCCTCCGAGTCCTCCAGCAGATGAGTCAGGGTTCTGTCCCTAAGTGTGCGGCATCGTGTTTTCAAAATCCAAAGATGCTTAATAAGCACTGTGACTCTTTCTTAGTGACAGAAGGTACAAGTGCAAAAAGTTTTCCTGACCTTAGGGGGGATGTCCTGCTATGCCCCCAGTCATTGACCCCTTAACATGCTTAACAACGTGACCAACTCAGGAATTTTTGTGGGTCTGTCTCTCACCCTCTGGCACCATCCAGTAAACATGGGCACCGAGAGTGATGGTTTGCCATGCCCGGATCATGTGACATCAAGCATGCATGGACCAGCGTGGTGCTCTGAAGCACGGAAGGCTCCCTTGGGACTGTATTATGGTGAAGAGTGGGATCTATATCAATTACTGTAACTGAGAGTTTAATATGAGGTCTTGGTTAGATAAAGATTGGGAAATTGAAATAGAAAAATCAGAAGGAGAGTATCAAATTAATATCGAGTAAATGCAGGATGATGCCCTCCCCTTGGGTGGGGGAAAAATGGAAGAAGCAGGGGTATTAAAATTTAAGGGTGTGCAGGGGGAACCCAGTTAGATGAAACAGAGTGTTTGCCAGATGGTGCTGCTGCATCGGGGGCATTGGGAGCCCCCACAGTGCTGGGACTCAGATCTCTAAGGTGCCACAGAGCCAGTGCTGGTACCCCCGAGACTGGTACTGAGAACATGGGGAAGGACCTAGAAGTGCACCTTCTAGGACAGAGCTGGCAGAACAGTGAGCTCTCTGGAAGAGGAGTGTCCCTTCTTCCTGCTCCAACCTTCCCATCCCCCTTTGTGCCACCTTCTTTTTAGTCTTTGAGGAATCACCCTCAAAGACTACATAGGGTTTGCAGAGTCACAACCCCGGCATCAAAAGGCAAGCTGCAGAAGGTAGAGTTCGGAGCTAGAGATGCTCGTGTCATAACCAGCCCGCCTGACAAAACAATAAATAGCGGGTAAGACCACACAGGTCCACGCCTGCCCAATTCTCAGAAATTTGGGCTCAAACTTTTTGAGCATTGTTTAAACTGGATTTGTATAAGGGCTTTCCTGGCTCTGGAATAGGTGAGTCCCTCATTCATTCATTCATTCATTCATTCACTCTTTCATTAATTCATTCCTTCTTACTAAAGCAGCTACTGCATACTTGCTACGTGTTACACACTATAGCTGGTTGCCTTGCCCTCAAGACTCTTTGACCCAAATATTCCATTCAGTTAAACTACAGCAGCCAGAGGGTTAGAAGGAGAACAGGCAAGGGAAATAACATGTAGGCTAAGAGAAGAGTTTCAATGAGGAGAGACATGTTTAATTATTTCAAATGTTAAAGAGAGCTATAAATAGATGAGTTAAATGAGTAAAAACATGATGCTAAAATTAAATATTTGTTTCTAGTCAGAGTAGAGAGAACATTTTACTATTATCAAGGTTATAAGGCTTTGGATGCATTATTAGTTGATAGTTTCTTATAGATGAAGGAAAATTACTTTTAAACGGATATAGTCTATGTGAAAAATAAGAAAGTTACTTGGGGAAGAAATCAGGGAAATTCCAGTGGGAAGTCTACAGGAAACATACTGTTCATTGGTGAAGAAAAAAAAAAGTAAAGTTAACATGTAAATAAGTTGAAAAACAAATGCCTCCTAATTTAGTTCTGGAACTCCCAAGGGGCATTACTTTGCTTACATGGTGTTTGGTTTCCTGTGTTTTGT